>JASDQU010169803.1:0-12262 GCA_032191745.1 Picea mariana | reverse complement strand
TTTTAGCACTAACTAAGATGCAAATTCATTAAGTTGTTGTCTCACTCCTATATATGTAAATTAAGATGTGCCCCAAGCATGTCTTTTAATTCTATACTAATTAGGGTGAAATTCCCCAATGACATACCTTTGGGTATCGATAGGGGTATAAGTTACCAAATGGTTCTTTCACTTCCATACAAATTAGAAGTTCCGTAAATCCTATACTAATTAGGTTGTAAGTATTAACAATATACTTTTAGGTACTAATTGGCGTGCAGTCCCCAAGTGAATTTCTTATACATAGTACCTCTTTTATAAATATCATAATTGGAAATATGTTTGAAGATAGTCAAAACAAGTTATCAAAATCTGGAATGTACTTTCAATGAAAAATTAAAAATTCTGGAATGTACACATGTGCCAAGTTTGTTTAAAAACAACATAATGGTATTCCATATTCAATTATTCGTTCATGATCGACTTTGGACATTTTCCATTTTCTAACTTTTTTTTTTTTTATTGAACTTCTATTAAACTTATGCACGCTGCACATACCAAATGACTATATTGATAACTTGTGACATATGACTGGTAGTATTGAAAGTGAACATGAGTATTGATTTGATGGGTTTCTTGAAAAAAATATCCTTTCAATACAATGGATCCTCTTTCATATATAAAACCGTCATCATCAAAATCTTCTAATAGCCTCATCTTTTGTTTCGTGCATCGCATCAAACAATATTTCTCGTTTTCAATGTTGTCTATAGGTGCAACCATGGAAAAAACATCTCTTGAAAATAATTGGATATATTGGACAACAAATAATTCATGTTAGATTATCACACAAGTATGTATCTACAAGTTTTTTGAAAAGATTTAAAGATAAAAAAATTTCCTTCTCTAACAATTTCAGAAACTCTATCGCCATCAACTAACACTATAGTTTCATTTGATTCCATCTCATCTAAGCTTGCAAGTGGCATTTTCCCTTTTACATTAAGTTAAGTATGTCTCCAAGATTTAACATATTCTACATTTTCATTCTCGCAAATATCTATGGATTCTATGTCGTCTATGGAAACTGAACAAAAACAAGAGTCATTTCATCTATCAAATGCAAACCCATTTTGAAAACGTTTTGTTTTAACTGAATGTATTTTTCTTGTCCCAGGTATTGTATTGGCGTCATATGAGATTGATATATTTACATCTTCGATTCCAACATACCAAAAATACCTGCACAAGATAAGAACTTGTTAACCTGAAATCTCTCAAGAAAATGATTGAAGATTGAATATAAATTTGAACACGTTCAAATTTATATATCCTGTGTACATACATGTAACATTTATATATAGACACGCATTCGCACATCCCTTGACGGATTGTATTCATGGCTTAGCACCATGTTGTACCATTCAACAACTTTTTCATTGGATTCAAATCGATCGACATGAGGGTTCAGTTGATACCTTCGAGTTGCTCATTTTATATATGCCCCTGCACCGTCGTGCTCTCCTTTTCCATGACCAGTCTCAAAAAAATTCCAACAATGTGTAATGTTTAATTTTTTATGAAGACGAAATAACCAATAGAATGATCGTGTAGATTTGAACTGACCCATACACCCATCAGACCATATCCAATGTCGATTGAATCTCATTTTGTGTTCTTTCAATGAATCATAAAATTTATCAAAACAATGTTGTACATAATGTGTGTCATGTTCTCTATCATCACTTATATAAAAGTGATATTCTTTAATAACATGTCGATTATCGTTGGTGCTTTCTATGTTTGGAAGAATCTCTTGAGCATGTCTATATAGAACGTGGACAAATATCGTGACTTGATCATAATGATAATATTCGCTATGTATTTCTTTCTGTGCAGCGAACGTGTAATTCTCTGCAAAATCAACTGCAGACAAAATTGTCCCTGGTGGAAACACTTCATGGGATTGTTTGAATTGTAGATCTTTCCATCGAGCTCTATGTGAATGCTTGGTGTATTTATAGATTTTTTCCTCAAACTTCTTCAAAAATTCTATCACACTGATTTTATCTACCTTCAAATCAATCCTTTTGGAAATAACATTTGAAGATTGTGGAGTTGTGTTGCTCATATATTCATATCTCTTCCAATTGACTCTTATATTAGAAAATGATTAATCATTCATATCAATATGATACTTTGAATGAAACAAACTTAGATTTTCAGAACGATCACATTTCTTTCCACCAACACATTTTTTTTGTAAAATAAATCATGATCTTCTCTTTCGCATAGAATTTCAGATATAAAAACATAGAATGTGGAAGGAGGAGGTGAACCTGGCCATAAAGTTTTACCAAAATCCAAAAAAGTGTCATAATACAACACAATCTCCACATGATAACGACAACAACATGTGTCACAGACAATGATGGGTCTAAAAAACCATGTTTTTTGTTGCACAAATGTATTGATGGAAATTTTAACTTCTTTGTGCTCTTCTTTGAACTTATTAAACAAATCTATTTATGTCATTGGCAATATATGTTTTGGATGTTCTTCATATTGATTTCATGCTATTCTTCATCGCAACACATCCCTTGTATGTGGTGAAACACGAGATTCTTCCAGCCAACAATTATGGGCCAATTCTTTAACATTTTCTACAAGTCTATCTTTGTAGGGTTGTCTAGAAATCATTGTCCAACAAGCCAATTCATCATTTACATCTATTTGGAAACAATTTTTTTTATGTTTGTGCAATTTTTTTCTTGATGTTCCCATCGTTTTTTCCATGTGTCGTGTCAAACAATCTTTTATATTGCTCCCTGAAACAATTGTTGTTTGCAACATTTTATGTGCAACACAAACATCTTGTTTTCAAGATTTTCCAAAAGCTTTTAATACACTAGTTATATTGTTAAAGACATGTTGTTGCACCTTTGTATCCTTTGTCAACTTTTGAATACCCAATAATGATGTAGCTTCTTTTAACTTTCTTGACTTCAATAGACAAAGTAAAAGTTGAGCTTGTACTGTTATTGATTCATCTCTGAAAAAATTATTATACATATTCTTAGTTCGATATCTTATATAATGCTTAGCTTTTTTCTTCCCAAATTTGTCAGTATCAACATTTTATAATACTTCATCATCAATGTTGATAGATTCTCCTGCATATTTCAATTTAAAGTTTATATTAAAAAACAAAACCCAAACACAAATTCACTAAGTTATATATACTTGAGTGTTCATCTTGTATTAATCTAAATTTATGTACATACCTATAGGTGACTCGTCTTCTGATTTAATTTTGGTTTCAACATCTTCTGATTCAATTTCAGTTTCAACGTCTTCTTCAACATTATGAGACAGATCTATTTATGTTTTTTGAAAAGCATCAAATTGTAATTACAATCAATTATATTAAAATTGCAATATTTTAAATTTGAACTCTATACCTTGAATTCTGTACTTTCTGAATAGTCCCAATGTGTGTCGTGTGCTCGATCATCATATGTACATGCATGTCTAGTTGAACTTCTTCTTGTTGAAAATCTATATTGACATTATCATCGTTTATTTCTTCAATATTTGCACGTTCTTGTTTCTTTCTCCAATAAAGCTCTTTCCTTTGTTCGATTTGGCGAGTATCATCTCGAGTGCGATCATATTTTCTCTTGCGCAAACTTTTGTTTCCCATGACTTTTATAGTTATATGTAAAATATATGTTCAACAAAGACTTTACCTTGGAAAAATGCTCAACATTTATCTTTCAACATATAAATTGTTATTCCAATAAAAACTTGAACAAACATCAATTACCTTATTCAACAAAAACCAAAAAGATGACTTGAAACTTTTTTTAAGTGCTCTAGAAAACCACCATGTATCGATATCGATCCTATGATTAAGCCTATGGAACAGAGGGAAGAAATAAAGAAAAAAAATAATACAACTACAATCAGTAATAGAAATGATTTGAAATCCCTATCCCTGAGCTTATATCTGTCTGTCCATCCGATGAATTGTGTTAAATGTGTTCGACCGAAAGCCTATTTATACAATTTGGCGCGAAATGAAACGATATGACGTGTCTTTTCATTTTTTCCGACCGAAGAAATTCGCTCAACAACCTTTCAGTCAAAAGAAGTTTTTTTTCGGTCGAAAACCTTGGAAACCATTCAGTTTTGACGGTTTCCGTTAGATTTTAGTCTTTCGGCTGAAATATTAGTTTTTCGGCTGAAATTTTATTTCGATCAAAAACATGAAATTGGGACTGAAAACAAAAACCAGAGAATTGCCCCAAGCTTAACTGAACTTCAGAGGTTGCGGACTCCTGCAAATACTGAGAATTTGGTTTCAAAAATGACACCAGCATTTCCAAAATTGAATCTAATTTCAATACCTATAATTTGTTTTCATTTTCTTTATTTTTATCTAATTGTATTTAATTTAAAAAAAAAAATCACTACATAATATTTTCAACAGACATTATGATTCGGTGAAATGAAATATCTATATCTCTAAAAATATGCAGTGAAAATTTTGGAAAAATATATATTCATAATCCTTAAACTGTTCTTTTCAAAAGGATATATTTAAATTTTAGTTTTAAGTAAAAATTAAGATAGATACAACGTGTAGAAAAACATGTGTTTAAACTCTGCAATGTTTTCAACTTGGTCAACTTCAAAAAATTCTAGAAATTATAATATTCATCTGTTAGATTCAAAATTATAGTCATAATAAAATAGAGTCTCTGTAGATTGTTGCAGTATATTTCGTTTCTTAAAAACATAAGTTTAATAATAGATACATTGTTGTAGAAATATGTAACTCATTATCATTCCTTTCATGTTTAAGGAACATATTGTTAAACAATTGTCAAATTGACATATCAAATCGTGATAAAAAAATAAATAGAAAAATATTCATTGGAAAGCTAACACAATTCTTCACAAGTTTTGTTTTTATTGTAAAGTGAAATTCTAAATAAAAAAATACTTTTGTATGTCGGAAGTTGAAGAACTTGTGAAAATACAATTTTTTTTCTCATAAAACAAGCAAAAGTGTAACCCATCTTCATGATTTCACCCTATACAATGTATAACTTGAAAGAAAAATGAAGAAAGACTGAGGAAAACTTAAAAGTTGTGTCAACCAATTGGTGTAGTTTGAAAGAAAATTAGGGTTTATGGTTTACATGATGATTTTTTTATGGAAGAAAGTGGGTGTGTGAGTAAAATTTGAGCCCAGAAACCCTCCCATATTGTTAAGGCATGAGAATAGTCTATCCATGTAAAATTTCAGTGCATACAGAAACAATTTGAAAAAATTTCAACGTTGGCCCCATTCACAGGTCATTGTTGCCCGTGTCTAGTCCTAGTACAATGTCTATTTGTTATTCCTTTTAAAATCCATTGACAGTAAACATGTTCCTGCATCTAGTATAGTATATTTGAGTCTAGAAACCCTTCCATATCATTAAGGTATGCGAAAAATCTATCCATGTCAAATTTCAGTACATATAGAAACATTTTGAAATAATTTCAACATTGGCCCCATTCACAAGTTATTGTTGCCCATCATGTTACTGTTGAACTAGATTACATATGAGAATGAAGCTCCATATGAAAAATCAAGCTACATATCGTCATGGAAAATCAATATTACTATTGAACTAGATGAGTGATGTTTGAGTCTGGAAACCCTCCCATATCGTTAAGGCATACAAACAGCCTATCCATGTCATCTTCTGCACAATAATTTTATTTGATTAGGATGAAGAAGTCCGTGAAATGGACAAATGACGGAGTGGAAGAGGTGGCAGTTTTAAGAAGATTATCAGTTACATGCCTATGCTAAGCGATACTGGCCATGAGAATGGAATCTTGTATCGCAGAGAATGAATAGAGCCCTGGATAGAGATCTAAAATCCTATGCAGAGAGGTGGAATAACTACTTGAAGCTCAGAATCAAGAAAGGATCCTTATCAGAAGACGAGTAACATCTCATTATAAGTCTTCAGTAAAAAACCAATAAAATATTTGAATAACACAAATTCAAAACTGCAAATTCAATTCAAAAGAAGTGTAGTTGAATATAGCAAAAATAAGAGGCATATTGTTTCAACACAAAGAAAAACCAACAATTTTTGAGGTAGATGTTGTTTCAAATTTGGATGGAAATCCTGCATAAAGGAGAGGCATAACGGACAATTTTAGATAGAATTATGACAGATATTTTTTTGTTGCATGAAATCCCTGGGATGACATACCTACATCGTTGGTATGAGATGTTTTCGAAATTGCTAAATCTGATTTCTGCAATTAAAATCTGCAATTTCGACGGATTTGCATTGAAAATTCTCATAAATGGTGCTTTTTTATATTTTTCAATGAAACCTAAGAACCTGGCATCCACGCCAGCCATTACCAGAACACTCGCTTATATTGTTGAATTAATGGCTTGTTCTGGACAGGTTTTTCAACAGCGTGTTTCTTTGGCAAAAGATTGGGATTGATCATATTTTATTGAAAAACGACAAAAAATTAAATTATGGTTGTCATTCATTGGCTTATACAAAATATAAACATAAAAATGTAAATCCCTAGGATGGCATACCTACATCGTTGGTATGATTAGGCACAGTCGCACAGAGCTCCTCTTGGTTTCAAGAATAGTTCATTCTCTACTAAACAGGGGAAACCACGTGAAGGTGGAAGCTCTAATTATGCCCCCCTTCACATCACTCTCAATTTCCCCATAGTACCTAATTTGAAATTATAAACAACATGTATCATATACTCTATTATACAAAATAAAAACATATAAAGATCATATAAAAGATATAAACACATACCTCTTCTTTTCAACAATTATGTACCAGTCATCTTCTTCTTCATCCAACTCAACATCTGTATCAGGATCTGGTTCAGAGTCGATATTGGTGAAAGGCTCATTCATATAAACATCATCATCAACATCATTTTCACTAATATAGTTATCGATATCATCAATGAGATATTTTTCTCCTACATTTGGATGATCAACTTCTTCATTTGACACATCGACTACAACCACCTGTTCCTGATCTACATAATCATGATATTCTTCCTCACTATTATCTTCATCCTCGGCTACATGATTATACTTTATTGGTCTTCCTCTTGGATCATATCTAACAATGTATGACCAATCGACTTTACCAGATACCTTTTAGTAAAATACTTGCTCACATTGACTTGGAAGAACATAAGGCTCTATACCTGGTTCAAATGCCCTTGTATTAACCATGGTAAATCCATTATCATGCTCAATAACAGTTATTTCAGGATCATGTTCATGAATCTGTAGCCTGTACCATTTCACCTCAAACAAAACTATTTTAAAGGAATTAAAATCACACTCAATTATATCCTCCAAATTCCCATAGTACATATTCTCAGTTTCTTCCGGATTTCTGTCACTTCTAGAGGAAATGTTGGTGACCTTAAACACTGCAGTTATCCCACAATCTGAGGTTTTCATCCTATCATCCAACATTTTGATATGAAATTTATGACCACTACACCACATATCCTTGTGATGTTTCAACTGCAACATGGACAACAAGTAAAAAATACATTGTCAATTAATAAACCTCATATAGGACTTAGTAAATATATATTTCAAAAATTAAACAAACCAAATACATCGAAAAATTGGGAAATAACTATGAAAATGTGGGTAAACAATTTACTTTCTTGTTTATCTTTTAAACCAAAGGCTAAATCAACTTCCCTAGTTGACGTAAGATCAGGAAATTGATCTCGATGACGATGTGTTGTTTTAATCATCTTACTCACTCCTTCCCATGATAACCTAACGAAGTATTCTTCAGTATATTCTATCCAATGTTCCATCCAATCAAGGTTGTTTGCAATGTATAAATGTAGAGAATTCCACTCTAGAGAAACTATATGATAAAATAACAACTTAATATCATTAATTAGCTATTGTTAATAAAGGAATAGTTTAATATAGTTCAATATGTAGAAATAAAAAATGTAAAAGATCAGTATGATAAAATAAAATTGGAAAAATAAATGTGTAATATATTAAATCTATGTCAACATCTAATAATCACCTTTCACAGTCCTCATTTTACCTTTCCCCAATACGACCTCCCCTTCAAATTTGTTGATGGAGTCGAGATGCCAAATGCGAGTCACATTCATATTTTCTGCTAATTTAGGTAGATATTGACTAATATACACCATGCATTGATATACCACATATCCCTCAGCCATAGAACCCTCCGGACATGTTCTTTGTCTAACAAAAGCCTTCAATGACTTCAAATGCCTCTCCACCATCCACATCGACCTTGTTTGTACTGGTCCACATAATTCAATCTCGTCAACTTGGTGTATGAGGTAGTGTTCTTGTGCATTGAAAAATGTTGGAGGTAGATATTTTTGCATTTGACACATTAGTCAGGGAATTTCTCTCTTCCAATACCTTATATCTTCTTTATGGATTTCTTTTGATGATATCCACCTACAAATGTCAATGCAATAAAATAATATCAAGGCATACATAAATTTGAAGATAAAACATAATATGTCAATAAGTTCCGCTACAAATCACATAAGAAGTACATTTTCCTTATAAAATATTACTTACCTCATGTATTTGCCAAGTACATAAATAATTTGTTTTATGTTGTTGTCAAAATCGTCTGGGAGAGATAAAGGTAGAACATACTATAAAAAAAAACAAATAATTATTATTTGTTTTCCAAAAATTCATACCAATAAGGAAATATATTATAACCTAATAATTACCTTAATGAATGTATGCTAGTCATGTGTTTTAACCCCACCAAAATCACCTTTTTTCATTAATATATTTTGTATGTTCGATGAAAACACCATCGGAAACCTAATTTTTTGAATGACCTCTTTTACAATATTTCTTTGTTGCTCCGTCAATAACCAAGGTGTTGGGTATGTGTTATATTCTTTGCATGAGTAGTAGTGGTCGGTTAAGGAATTAGGGTTTTGGACTAATCTAGGTCATTAGGTTAGGGTTTTGGACTAATCCAGGTCATTGGGTTAGGGTTTTGGATGCCGCTAGCTCCTATATGTATTTTGTATTGTAAACATTGTAACATAATGAATGAATATATAATATGTTGGTTTTCCCAGTTTGGGTTTCCAGGGGAAAAATATATGTGTAATGTTTGTATTTGTCATTGTATATTTTTTGTTCTTTTCTGAATATTTGTTTGCAGTAGATATTGTATAAGGTTAGAATTTACATTTGGTATCAGAGCTTTATTCGCTTCAAGGGGACACCTTTGTGGTCAAGGTTTTGGCTCGGGACTGTGATAAGCCTTGTTACAGTGGGAGATCTACGATATTGTTTTTCAGGTGAAAAGAAATGGCAAGCAATTCGAAGATGGAGATCGAGAAGTTTAATGGGAAAATTTTTGACTTGTGGAAGCTCAAGATGAAAGATCTGTTGGTGGACAGAGATCAGTGGATCGTGGTAGATCCAGGTATTGCACCTACAGGAACTTCTGCAGATGACTGGAAAAAGTTGGATCAAAAGGAAAAGAGCATAATCCGACTGTGTCTCTCTGATTCAATATTACTGAATGTGTCAGAGGAAGCTAAAGCCAAGGATTTATGGGAAAAGTTGGGGAAGTTGTATCAGTATAAGTCCTTGGTAAATAAATTATTCCTGAGAAAGAAGTTGTATAACCTGAGGACGAGAGATGGAGATTCGGTAGTAGAGCATTTGAATGCCTTCAATACTGTGGTAAGTCCATTAGTATCTGTTGAGATTAAAATTTCATATGAAGATAAATGTATTAGTTTGTTGTGTTCTTTACCAAACTCATGGGATAGTCTGGTTGTGGCCATAGGTAGTAATACAACTTCCTTGAAGTTTGAGGAAGTGGTCTCATGTTTGTTCTCGGAGGAGATGAGACGAAAGAATATGGAAGGACATAGCACAGACTCATTATTTGCAAGAGGACATTCCCAGGAAAGAAATAGATTTAATTTCTGAAGTGGGATATCTAAGTCTAAGGGTAGATCTAAATCTCTCGGAAAGTTTGTAAGGGTATGTTGGAGATGTGGGAAAGAAGGGCACTACAAGAAGCAGTGTAGATTCAAAGTTGAGAAAAAGAAGGGATCTGAAGAATATTCTTCTACAGAATAAAATACCTCCAAGGAATAAGGAGGGGATGTGTACTTGGCCTCTTCAAGTACACATGTGGATCATGAGGCATGGTTTATTGAATCTGGTGCATATTTTCATATGACTCCCCACAGGGAGTGGTTCTGTGAATATGAAAGGTATGATGGAGGTAATGTTTTCTTAGGTAATGATTCGACAACCATAATCGTAGGAAGAGGAAGGGTCAATTTTAGTCTCATATATGGAAGGATTAGAACACTACCTGGTGTTCTACACATCCCAGGTATGGCCAGAAATTTGATTTCTATAAGAAAAATGGAAGATGCAGGGGTAAAGACAATATTTGAAAAGGGAACCTACAGGATGGTTCGAGGAGAAATGGTGTTGATGAGGGGAGTTCGGTTTGGATCTATGTATAAGTTGCTAGGAAGAACTATTAATGATGGGTGTAATAGCTTCATTGTTCATGATATTGAAGTTGAAGAAGAAATAACTCCTACAGTCTCTGAGGAAAAGGTTATGTTGTGGCATCAAAGACTGGGGCATATTGGAGAGAAGGGTCTTCGACTACTACACGGTAAAGGTATGGTTGAAGGTATGTCTAACTACTCTCTGGATTTTGATTTATGTGAACATTGTCTATATGGGAAGCAGAATCAGGTAAGATTCCCCTCTGGTGCAACGAGGGCAGAAGGAATTTTACAGCTAGTTCACAGTGATGTTTTTGGAGCTATGTCAGTCCCATCATTGGGAAAATATGTGTACTATGTCTCATTTATAGATGACTTCTCGACGAAAACTTGGATATATTTCCTCAAGAAGAAATATGAAGTCTTTGATAGGTTTAAAGAGCTTAAGGCTCTTGTTGAGAATCAAACAGAGAAAAGAATTAAGGTGTTAAGGACAGATAATGGAGGAGAGTTCTGCGGAAATGAATTTGAAGAATTCTGTAAGAAGTGCGGTATAGCAAGGCATAAGACTACTCCATATACATCTCAACATAATGGAGTTGCAGAAAGGATGAACAAGACGTTGATGGAAAAATCAAGGTGCATGCTCAGTGGTGCCAGGTCAGGGGAAGAATTCTGGGTAGAGGTAGTGGGTACTGCATGTTACCTGGTCAACAAATCACCCTCATCAGCGTTGGATGACAAGACTCCACAAGAGGTATGGACTGGTAAGGAACCTTCTCTCACACAGCTCAAGGTTTTTAGTTGCGATGCATATGTTCATGTTCCAAAGGAAAACAAGAGTAAGATGGATAAGAAGGCTGAAAAGTGTCTCTTTATTGGATATAAAGATGGTCTCAAAGGTTGTAAGCTTTAGAAACCAGAAACTAAGAAGGTAGTGTATAACCGAGATGTGGTATTTAGAGAAATGAAGGATGTTGTTAAACAAGAAGTCCTACCAAGTAAGGAAGAGCCGGAGAAGATAGAGTTTGATTTAAAGGATGATGAATCAGACTCTATAGAAGAACATGAATCGGAAGATGAAGATCCTCATACTCTAGTATTGAGGAGATCAGATCAAGAAAGAAGGCTACCAGAAAGGTATAGTCCATATGATTTTCGTTCAAATTTTTCTTTGTCTATTATTGATGATGATCCTAGAACTGTGAGGGAGGCAGTGGATTCAGAGGATCGAAATCTCTAGAAAAGGGCCATGGAAGAAGAAATGGCATCTTTGGATAAGAATGAGGCTTGGGATCTAGTGGATTTTCCAACTGGAAGAAATCCCATTGGTAGAAAATGGGTATTTAAAAAGAAGCTTAATGTAGAAGGAAAAGTGGAGAAATACAAAGATCGATTAGTAGCAAAGTGTTATTCCCAGGTTGAGGGAATTGATTTTGGTGAGATTGTTTCTCCTGTTGCCAAGTTAACCTCCATAAGATTTCTATTATCTGTTTTTGTTGCATTTGACTTTGAAATAGAACAAATGGATGTGAAGACATCATTCCTACATGGGGATATAGAAAAATAAATCTATATGAATCAACTAGAAGGTTATGTTGTGAAGGGAAAGAAGGAGCTGGTATGCAAGCTGAAAAAATCCATGTATGGTTTAAAACAATCACCAAGGATGTGGTAT
>JASDQU010169801.1:0-21262 GCA_032191745.1 Picea mariana | reverse complement strand
TGTGGGCAGGGACTTAGACATTGTGTCTCCGAGGGCACACTAAGTGAGCCGGACTTAGCTCACGTTTGCAAGTGTGCATTAGGGCGACAACAGGTCCTAGACATGGAGTACCGAGAGCCATATGACTTGAGCTTGGCCCCGGAGGACCCATCTTTTCTTTAGTGCATCCTATCTATCAGCAACAACGACATCCATCCCATCGACCTAATTTTGAAGTAGCAGTGGGTCTTGCTCCATGAGGTAATGAGTCTGGGTATCATGTTATGTGTCACTCTGATTTTCGAAGCATTTGAATATGTGCATTGAACTCTCTTTTGTTTCATGACGTTTGCTTAGAAATTATTCTTGTAATGTCCCCCACTTCTTGATGAAGAGGTTTGGAGAGACTTAGTAGTCTAGTCATCCCCACTAGACTATAGTGTCATGTAGCATGGGGAAAAGTCAGCTAAACTCAATGTTATAATTTGAAGTTGACTTGAAAAGGTAAAAAGTAACTCACTGAAGAATTAGAACGCTTGAGGTTGAGTTAGGAGTTGAACCTAAGGGTTAACTTAACTCAACAGAGGAATAGAAAGGAGGTATAAAGGAAAGCCTAGGGCGCACCTCTCATTCATCTTGGATTATCATGCATTTTGCTTTTGGGCTCTTGAGCACACAGTTTTGAGGGTTTTGAGAATACAAACCCTAGAGAACAATTAGGTGGTGAAAGATTCCACCTACCTTGTTCCAAGCTCAGTCTCGGGGATGAAATACTCCACCCACACCATTCTACAACATTCACGGGGATCAACACTCATCCATGAAGTCTGCAGGCCGTACCCTTGAGGGTTTTCAGTAGGAGGGTGCACCATTCATTGAGGGAAGTTCGATCCAGGAGATTGACATGGCTTTTGGACATTCTAGCACTTGGGTATTTCTTTCAGGGCCTCGATCATCAGATCTAGTGTATTTTGAGAGGGTTACTCTTGCCGGATGATTTCCTAGAGCATTGGCACGGTTTGGAGAGAAGGAGAGCACTATTGAGATTCATATCTACTCAGTTTGGAGGGGTTATACTTCAGATTTGACCCTGAGGCTTCACCCAGTGACTTGCAGTGCCCCGATCTATCTTTCTAGGGAGTTTCGGGGCATTTGGAGGCCTCTTTCATCAAGGTCGAATTATTGGGCATTGACAACATTCAGGAGGGCGCAACTCCACTGAGGATTTCAACATTTGGAGGGGTATCCTTTGGCATTTCGGTCTGAAACTTCAGGAGGGGGTTTTACTCACCCTGATCTATCATCCTACAGGATTTGGAGTCATTTGGAGACTTCCATCACCGAGGCCGAAATATTAGGTCTTCTCAGCTCTTCAGTAGGACATGTCATCAGCTAGGGGGTTTGGACTTGACCCTGGTTCTTCTTGTATTGGCCTTCATTCTATATCCAGCCTTTGGGAGGCTTGAATCTTCTTATCGGGAGCATTTTGTAGCAACTCATATCTTATCTATTGGAGCTATCTGATGTTATTCCAGATCGACATCCTTATTGTATCAGGTTATTGCTCATTATATCAATAAAGGTCATATCTATGCTGTTTGGTTCCATATCTTGTGTTATTGGTTCTATCTTGTATTCCATTGTTATATCTTCAGATCTATGCTTGATAATTGAAATATAAATCCTAAGACATAACTCAGAAGTAAACCTGCAAGCAAACACACATCTATCGGTTAAATAGGGAGCAGTTAGTGTTCTAAGCGAAAAAATTGGCTTGGGAACATTACAATGCTCTTTAACTTGTTCATACCTGGGGGGGGTTACATAGTGCCCTAGTAAGCTGGTTCCCTTAGGGATGAGTTGTCACTAGGTGGGTCTATGAAAGGTTGTCGTCCATTCCTTCCATATGTACCACTTTTCATCATTGTCCCTCTCATCTTCCCCTACCTTGGTTTGGGCATTGGGTTTTCCAAGTTAGTAAGGATTGTACCTGTCCTTGTGGGAAGAAGGGGCTAAAGGCCCATAGGGTAAAGTAGCTGGCAAAATTTAAAAGCCAAAATGAAACCTTGAGATGCTTCACTCAAGGATTCTCGAGAAAGCAATAAATGGTTTCTCAGCAAGAAAAGGGGACCTGTAAAATAAAATAAAACTCAAGATCTAGTTGGTGAATATGAGGTCTCATCATGAGTCGATCTATTAGGTCCATGGGCATGTAGCGGTATGACACTACCATCCATCTGGTCACCAAACCAGGGTAGTGGCTCTTGGTGGCATAGCCAAGAGAAAGAGGGTCTCATCACCAGCCATCCTTCTCATTTCCGTGAAGTGCTTGTGGGTAACGCTGTCACCACTGGTCACCACGCCATGACAGTGTCCTCCAGCTATTCTCTTGAAAAGAAAAAGCAATAAGACAAAGAATAAGAGGCATTGAATGGGCTAGGAAACAATGGCATCCATGACAAGGTGCAACTCGCCCTCTACAGAGGCACCCACAGGTAAGACCTACATTTCCTTGTTATCACTGCACCCCTTGCCCAAACATTCCCTCCACCATTTCATACACCTACATGACCAACTCTGACTCAGAAGAATGAAGCTTCTTCTAGTTGGTTATCATGGGTGTGGACATGGGCCTACAATCCTCCATCTAGAATCTCCTCAAAATGTCAACAACATATCTGCCCTGTCTGAGAAAGATATGTGTTGGCTCCTGCCAAATCTCCAATCCCAAGTAGTGCATCAATTCAATGTTTTTCATCTCAAACTCTGAAGCAAGGATCTCCTTGCAACCAAATATGAGTCTCTCAGCCCCTGTAATGAAGAGATCATCCACATATAACACAAGAATGAGAGGATCCTCCCCAACCACAATGATATAAAGGTTGGGATCCGCCTCACTCTTCTCGAAACCCATCTGTTGCAAGTATGTATCAATCCTCGAATACCAAGCTCTAGGAGCTTGCTTCAGTTCATACAATGCCTTCTTCAGTCTGGACACATGAGGATCTCTCCCATGCACCTCAAAGCCCTGCGGCTGCTCATTGTACACCTCCTCCTCTATGAAACCATTCAGAAATGCGGTCTTCACATCCATCTAATGGATCTTCCAACCCATCTATGCTGCAATGGAGATCACTGCCCTGATCGAGGTATATCTGGCAACCAGAGCGAAGGTCTCATCATAATCTACTCCCTCTACCTATGAGAACCCTTGAGCTAGAAATCGAGCCTTGTACTTCTCAATGCTGCCATCAACAACATACTTGATTTTGGAGAGCCACCTAAAAGTTACCACGGACTTCCCCTCAGGTCTTGGAACCACCTCCCAAACATCATTCTTCATGATGGAATTGTACTCTTCCACCATGGTGTCCTTCCAGACTTGCTGACCTGCTATCTATGCAAAGGTGGAAGGCTTGGACTCAATGATGCTTCTCACCATCGCAAGATAGCTGCAAAACCTCTCTGGAGGTTAACTCTCCCTCGCACCCTGCGTGGGATTCTCCACAGGTCCCTAAGCTTCCTTCAAAGTGTCTTGAAGCCACTTGGGCTTCCTCTTCTTTGAAGTAGCACCCTGTGGAGAGGACTCCTCCTCAATTCCACCACCTGAAGACTGTGTACCTGAAGATGAAGATCCTGAGGTCATCTGAGAAACAAGAGACTAAGAAACAATACCCTATGAATTGGTAACCCGAGGACCAGTGATCTGTGACCCTATCACCTGTGGACATGTAGTCCCTAAAGCAGATGGTCCTGAACTCTGTGTCAACATACTCTGTGAAGGACTCACCTGAATTTGAGGAGCCTGCTGCTCCCCCTACTCAACATCCATTGACCTCCTAAAGGCTCTATCCTCCTCAAATCTCACATCCTGTTGTGTTATCACATATGGTTGTCAAAGGCAGTAGGTTGTCCAAGTTCGCGGCTTGCACAAGAAATGTCAAAGCATAGTGTTCAGAGCAGTCCATTTCGGGCCCAAAATTCAAGCTAACAAGCGAGATCAGCTTCAACGGTGGAGATTCCTGAGAAGATCAGATTAGCGGCTCACGGGCGCTCGGAATCCCAAAGTTGCTCGAAGTTTAGCGACGGAGAAAAGACCTGAAATCAAAGTCGAGTAAAGATGACCCCGAGTCCCGAAACGCGAAGTCCTGATTCGCGAAGTAGAGATCTGGACCGTCGGATCGCGGAAGGTCATGGACCATTGATCTGACACTGACGAAGTCGGAGAATCGGGAATCGAAAGAAAGGAGGCAAGCTAACTTTCGACTTTGTGAAACGCGAAGTCCCGAAACGCTCGGAAGTTGGGCCCTAGGTCATAGCGGAGGTCACATCGGAGGGGTCCATAGGAAGGGAGCTAGTGCTTGCTAGGCTCTAGTTTGGGAGTTCGGAAATCGGGCGAGTCAGGAGTGGCTCACATCAAAGCACCCGAAACGCGAAGTCGCGAAGCGCCTAGGAATTGGGCCCATGGTCACAGCCCGAGGTCGCATAGGAGGCGGGCCCAAGAAGAAAGGTAAGCACCCAGCGCATGATTGGTGACTCGGGTTTTCAAGGAAGCAATTGCGGCCGTCGGATGCATAGCAGATTCGATCGTCGATTTGAGAGGAGCGATTTCGTCATTTGGGCATCGGGGAATCTGTAGTCAAGTAATGTGAAATCTCTCGAAGCGCGAAATCCCGAAGCGTCATATGGGATAAGCGCCAGGTCATGGCCCGAGGTCACAAGCATGAAGAAGTGATGAAGAAGGAGTTGGCGCCTGAAGCTTGAGATTTCGAAAGCGCCCGTATTGGTCACAGAAGATCTGCATGGCCTCGAGGCACGGGGATTGACTTGAATAAGTCGTGGGCACCGCCTGGAACATTCATGGGTGTCAGGCCTCGTCCTGATTCCGTTGAAGGTAGTTAATGGAAATGGGAGTGGTGGTTGAAACTTCAACTCACTCCATAAATGGAAAACATGGAGGGTCTGGTTGTAGAGACAGAGCTGTCAGCCAAAGGCCCCCTCGATGGACGATTTTTCTTGAAGGCCCATGGTGAGTTAAGTTTGCGTCTGACAGAAGAATGCATGCGCAGTCTGACAGAAGAAGATGCAGATGGAAAGCCTTGAATGCAATGGCCAGAGCGCGCCCCTGGTGGTTGTGGACAGTTCTGAGTATAAGTAGGTAGTTTCGATATATTATTATGGTCGATGGTTGAGCAGTGCTCCCGTATTGTAAACTTTGGATGAAGCTTCTAGTTCTCTGGTTATGTATTTTGATTTGAGACTTCTTGTTTAATGAAAGTCAACTTCTTTTTCATCATATTTGCCTCTCATACTGAAGTGTCCATGATTGAAGGATTCACATGGATTGTTTTGACTGTATTGTAATGTATGTTTGATTGCAGTGCTGTTATTTACGTTCTTCAGTTTCTTGAAGTTTTGAATCCAAGAGGATCTTGTATTTGAAGCTTTTCCTCCTTAGGCTGCTGGAAGACCTGATGTCTACGACAGACCTCTACACTCTCCTAACCAAAGTCTTCCCTCTATTCACCCTTACTCCAACTTACTGACTGAAGTTAATCAAGACCTCACCTGCATGTGCATACTAGTCCAGTTTTCTGAGTTAAAACGATATCATCTTGAGTCTTCGCCCATTTGACCTCTTTAAAACCAACCTGTGACATAAAACTCTGATGGGTACTGGGCTTACCCTCTCTGCGATCGGAGGGTGACTTCTAGTGCTAACATTTCTGGCGCCGTTGCCGGGGAACGAATTGAAGACTTTTCCCTGGGATAGAACGACAACGAGCTTCTGATTCTGAAGGTGCATCAGACATCAAAACCATTGAAGATTGCAACTTGCACCTGGCGACTCCACAATCGAAGACTCCACTGCGGAGGATCCCGTTGACAGAAAGATGACCATATCGAAGGGGAAGACCAGGTATCAGTTTATGAGCTTTATTCATGAAATCCTGTTCTTGTTTATCAACTCATTTCTCTCTTTCCCTTCACATATAAAGAGGATTATCCTATGCGTTGTCTATTCAGATGATAAGAGGCCTTCCTTTATTTATCCATCCTTGGAAGAAGAAAACATGCCCTCTTCTTGTGTTGTAGATACCGATCGCGTGTCTTCACCTCTGCCTATTCATAAAAGTGAGATCTGTATTGCATCTCCTCTTGAAATTGATCACCCTTGTAGCCCTAAGGAGGTTGAAAATAATTCACAGTCTTCTCAAATCTCATTATCCTTTGTTATTCCTGCTGAGCCTTGCCATCAACTTGTTAATCCTCATGATCAACCCACTGCTTTTCAAATTAAAATCAGAAATAAGTTGTTTAAACCTTTAAGGCTGCCACATGACCTTCATCCTTATCCTCGTTATTCCTTTGAGTATCTTCCTAGGTTTTCTGGAGAGGATCATATTACAGCTGAGAGGCATTTGGAGGCCTTTGAGTGCTTTGTCGATCAATTTGAGATTGTTCATGATGATGTTGCCATGAGGCTGTGTTATCCCCCACTTTCCGAGATAACTAGGAGATCATGTCTTGAGGCCCACAGGTCCTAGACATGGAGTACCGAGAGCAAGATTGACTTTAGCATGGCCCTGGAGGGCCCACCTTTTCTTTCTTCCAACACCTTTATCTTATCAGCAACAGTAGCATCCACCACCATCGGCTTGGTCCTGTGTCAGAGAAGGTTTTTGCTCCATGAGGTAATTAGTCCAGGTATCATGGTATGTGTCACTTTGATCATCAAAACCATTGAATGTATGCATCTGATTCCTTTTATTTCTAACAACTGCTTGGATCTTACACTTGCCCACTTGACCATGTTTGGGAGGATTGGCAGGGTGCCCTAGCAAGCCTGTGTCTGTAGGTTTTGGTTTGCCACTGGGGGGGATTTTTGAAAGCCCATCGTCCGCTCCCATCATAGTACCACTTTTCCATCTTGTTTCCCGCTCACCTATCCCATTCCACTTGTCCAGACATTGGGTTGACCTATTTTTCAGGATTGCACCTTATCTCGTGGGAAGAAGGGGCTAAAGGCCCAGAAGGTAAAAGCAAACTGATAAAAGATAAAAGCCTAAAATTAAAACCTCGAGATGCTTCGTCTAGGGATCTTCAAGAAAGCAATAAAAAGCTTTTCAGCAAGAAACAAGAGGGACCCGGAAAAAATAATAAAACAAGGCCTAACCAGAGGATAGGGGGTCTTATCACGAGCCAGCCTATTAGGTCCATGGGTATCTAACAGTATGACATTGCCATTAGCTGGTCACCACGCCAGGGCAGTGACTCTTGGTTGCATGGGCAAGGGAAAGGGGCTCTCATCACGAGCCAACCTTCTCATTTCTGTGAATATACTTGTGGGTAACGCTGTCACCACTAGTCACCATGCCAGGGCAGTGTCCCCTGATTAGCTCTTGAACAAAAAAAACAATAAAAGATAAAAGAATAAAAGAATGAAGATTAAAAGGCAAGAATGGGCTTGGAAAAAATGCATCCATGACAGGTACAACTCGCCTTCTACAAAGGCACCCACAGGTGACATTTTTTGCATCCTTAGCCCACACTGCAGCCATATGTTTGGACATCCCCTGACCACATCACCCTCTTACATGGCTTGGATGAGGTTTCTTCCGGGAACTTTCCTTCTTCTGTGGACACTAGCCCAATAGGACACCTTGTCTTTTTCTCTAGACTTGTACTGTAGGCTTGTGTAATGTCTTTGAGCTGTTAACTGATGTATTAGGGATTTTATGCACATGTTTAATAATATTGATGATGAGATGTGATTGACATTGCTATGATGCTTGTGACTGATGAGCCCATGGAGGGTGTAGCTTTTGATGTGCAGGACCATGCCCGACGGACAGGTACCATTTTGGACCGGTACACATGGGGAGATGATCAATTCAGACCTTCATGGGGCTGAAGAGCCCATCAGGTGGATGTTGAGATCCCATCAGGGGGCAGCGACAGGATAGAGATGGATCAAGGGCTTTGCACCGAAGAAGAAGAGGACGTTCCACCAGAGGCACCCCAACACAGCTTGACCTAGGGGGGATGAGCCCTTTTCAGTGGAATGTTGGCCTTGGAAGGCCTGGGACGTCACCCTTGATGACCATGACGTCATCCAACCTATTGGACATCTTGGGAGGCAGACTGGGCAGCAGTGGCACGTGTGGCAGGTTGGAGAAGCCCAAAGACGGCTAACGTTTTGCTCCAAGATGCTTCATTTGCCCTTGAAGGGGCTAACGTCCCCCTTAGAGGGCCTTTTTATCTCTTTTCAGCTTGATTAGGGTTTTAATTTGACAATTTAATGTAAAAACAATATGATTTGGTATTTTGGCCTTGTCGATCTTTTACATGACCTAAAATGTAAAATTAGGTCATGGAATGGTATAAATGAGGAATTTTTACCTTCATTTTTTCATCACAACTCACTCACTCCATAAGGAGGTCTAAAATTTGTGCCCTATCTTGGGTTATTGGCTGATTTGATGATGCGCACTTGTTGAAGGAGGACTATTTTGGCATGTTTTGGCTTCTCTCTTAATGGATGGTGTTACAACTAGGGTCTGCATTGCTTCTTCTTGGTGAATTGTAAGTATTTTTTCTACAAAACTTCTTGAATGAATGGTTGTAGTTTAATTTCTTGCATATGTTTATGATTTTGCTGAACAAAACCCTAGGTGACAAGCACACAAGTAGGTTCTTGTCTCATGTCCCCATTGAGAGATTTTTCAACCATTTGTTGAGGAAAGAAAGAGCCTAGTCGTAGCTACACTCCTATTTCTTCTTCCCTTTTGCTAGCCGTCCCTCTTAGATGCCGAGAAGAAGGAGACGCCTTGAAGCCTAGGGTTTCTACACTTTGGGGACTGTTGACCGCCTATTCAACTAGGGGGTCAGCTCCATGTGCCATGAAGATATGCATCATCAGATGCAAGTATGTTGAAGACAGTTTGGTTCTACTGGACATTTTATGCCTCCAGCACAAAATTTTGTAAACGAAATTTCCGCACCTCTGCGTGGGTTAATAATGTAATAAGTCTGCATGGATCATAGTTAGGTTAGGTACCTTGGGATGTTTTCATTGGGAGAGTTCTTTTCACCAAGGGTTTTTTATCCTCAGGTTGTCAACTGGGCTTTTCAGCCTGGTGGATTTCCCATGAGTTTTTCCCTCACACTTGCAATAATTCCTCCAAAGTGGTGAACGACGTTCTAATGGTCTCATCCTCTGGTAGCTATTGTTTAGGAATGATGTAAATGACCATGTTGGACATTGTAGAAAGTTTTGCGGAATTTCGTCGAGTCTAGATAGGTTTTTTTTAATTAATTAAATTTAATTAATTTTCCTAAGGTTGGGATTTTAATTATTTAATTAATTAAATGTTTTCGAGCAATGATTGTAAAAACTGGGTCTTTGGGCTTTTGATAGGGGTATTTGTGCTCAAATAGAATGGAAAGGCACCCCCTACACCCATGGACTAAGTTTCAGCTCAGTCGGACAAGTTTTGCTATGCATTTGTCCACCCGGAGTCAAAGTCAGTTAAAACAACAATTTTAATTGCTAAGTGACATTGCCGAAATGTCAAAATTTTGTAATTTTTGAGTTATTGGGTAAATGTTAAGATGGCAAAAGGCAAGAAAAGACCTCCCTAGCCTGCCCAACCCACCTTACCACTTTTTTTTTCACCCTCTAACTCACCCCCCTCTCACTTTGCCTCACGCCCCTAGGGGGAAATTGCGCCCCCCTCACACCCAAACCTTAGGAAAGTTCTTTTAATTGATTGTGGGGCCCCTCTTTTGAGTGGTGCGCCCTCCCTAGCCTAACACCTCACCCTTTAGTGGCCCCCACGCTCCACCTCACTTATCCACTCACTCTTCCCTACCAAAACCCTAAGGAGGTGTGGCCCCCTCCCTTGAGATTCACTCTTTTGCTTGGGATGCAACACTTGGAGCTCATCCAAGTGCCTTCACTTAGCCTCTTAGGCTATAAAAGAAACCTCTCCTCACTCTCTCGCTCACCATTTTTTGAGCTAGTGTTACTATATTGGATTTTCATCTCACTCTCTTGCTCTTGCCATCTTGTCATTTCACTCATATGCTCTTGAGAGTCTTGGAGCAACTTGTTGCTGCAACACTCTCACTTGGATTAATAAAGCTTTGGAGGATTTTGGAAACACCAAGAGTATTCTTGATGCATTTTTACACATGAGGTGACTTTGTGATTCAAGTTTCTTGTATGGTATTGAGTAGATCTTTGGTAAATTAGTTTACTAGAGTAGATTAGCAAAGAGTATTCTTGCTAGTTTATACTTGTTGGATAGTTAAGGATTTGAAGTATTTCATATTGTTAGTCTATTAAAGTTTGTTATCTATTTCCATGCTTCACATCTTGTCTTGAGTCTTGCAGGCTTATTTCAAAGGGATTGTTGGGAAAGCCTCAAGAACGAGTCTTCCCTCAAAGCCTTCTCACACTCTTAGTTTATTTAGTCTTTTAGTTTCTGCAATCATTCCATCTATATTTCAGTTTAGTAACCATCTTAGATAGGTCACATATTTTAAATTTTTATGTGAAAAATTTCTGCGTAAAAAACATAAATTTTTCTCAACTTTGTTGTATTGTGCAGCATTTCCAACAAGATTTTGCTTGCTGGTTTTTACAAGTTCTTACCAGAAACAAGGGGATATGCTATTCAAGTTCATCCATACAGCACTACAAAAGTTGCCACAATAGTTGGGTAAATTTCCCCTACTCGTTCTCTTCTTTTTCTAGCATTGTAGCAAGCCCCCGGGAAGTTCCCTTGAGGCTTGCATTCTCTTGTATCATTTTTGCTTTCTTTTATTTCATTTTAGCAAGCTTTAGTTGTCTACACCTTGGGTGAGTGATTGGCCAAGCCAACCCCCCAAAATCGTTGGGCTAGTTCTTAGTTTTCTTTTAAAGCATTTTTTATTTTTTGCCCCACTTGTCCACAAGACAAGGTTGTGTGGCTAGCATAATAATCATCTAAGTCTTTTTTCTTTCAAACCCTCTTTGGCACAATATTGGTAGGCTTGCCTCCACCTTGTGCCATTGTGAGTGGTTTGCTCTATTTTAAAGTTTTGTTTAATAAATAATTGCCTACACCTTGGGAGAGTAACCCCCAAAATCGTATGGCTAGGATGTTATAGATATGTGATGGTTTATATGTTTCAAATGGATTAATATGCTCTAGAATAATCATCTATATCATATCATCTTGGTTTAAGCCCTTAAGGCACATTTACATTTACATGCTTTAAGTTTTATTCTTGCAAATATTTCGCTCTTTAGCATGGTGTCTCAAATGGAATAGATTACATGGTTAAACATATATCTTAAAACAATCTTATTTCTTGGGCACACATAACTCTTATGCTTTCATTTTGATTATGGATATGTAATTGGTGTAGGATCTAAATCTCATTTTCAACAAGTCTTTATTTCACTTAACACATTTCATATATGCACTAACACATATGGTTAAGTGGTTTTAAGTTTCTTCATTTGTTATAATTATTGGCAAGCTGTTCTTTTCTTCACTCCATTTTTCTTTCAAGTTTATACATGGAATGATGAATGACATGGTTAATTCAATGATGATTCAATGATATGTTTCAATTTCAGTTTTATCATATGTTTTAGATGTGTTTATGCTCTCTTTCCTTAATCTTCAACACACTTTATGCAGTCATTTTAAGTTTCGGTTTTGAGCATAAATCACTGTTTTTGGGCACTTAAAAGTCATCTAAAACACTCACAACACACCTTAAGACTTACCCATAAGTCATAACAACTTTTTAGACCAACTAGGACAACCTAATTCCACCATCTTCACCATCTAAAACGGGTTTGAGGAAAACAACGGAGGGTAGTGGCAGGGGACTGCCTCGTGGCGCACCAGGTGTGTGTCCTCTCCGGGAAGTACTCTTACTGTTAGGGATGACCGTGGAAGCTAGGGTGGGCCTCGTTGCCTTACTATCTTGAGCACCCGGCAACTATTTGACAACAAGAGGAGGAGGTTTAAGGTTCAAACACTTAGTTAGGGGGAGGGCAAATAAAATTCACTTAATCTTTAAACAACTCCTGAGTCCTAACCACTTAGTCTCCTAGACAATCTTTGTTCTTGGTTATCTTTAGATGATTGTTTAGAAGTCTATCTTGCAAGTGCTTTCATTTTCATAAATCTTTGATGCAATCTTGTGGTTCAAATATCTAAGTGTTTTATTTTCTTGAGCATTAAGTTTTCCAAATATTTACATCTTTGTTTTATGCTCTTGTGGTGTGATTCAAGAAGAAGTTGAGTATCCCATTTGGGAGGCATCATCTTCTTGAATCTTGAGTGCTTTAGTGGTTGCCATTGAAAAGCAGTCCAATAGAGTAAGTGCTATTGGGGCATGCTTGGCCTTATGAGATTGATCTTAAACTTTGATATTTCTTAAATCTCACACTTTGGCATCTATATCTTGTTTATTTGTCTCTTGTGTATATCTGGTATCTTGGTAACATTTCTAGTTCTTTGTGTAAGTAATTGTATCTTTATTTGTGGGATAGCTTTAGTATCTTTTACTTGTAATCTTTTGTAATTAAACTCCCTCAAACTTAGTTGACCCCTTGCCCAACCTTTAGGCACTAGTCTTAGTTGACTTAGGGAAGGATTTGCTTGTCATAATTAATCTTGCACTGTGCATTTGCTGCCTTAGCATCATAGGCTAGTATTCCCCCCAAAACCTTTTAACAAATTAAAATCAACTCCTAGAATTTTAAAGTTAAATCATATCTAGTAACTAGGGTCTACCCCCCTTGGCTTCCCTAGGAGTAAGCCTAGAAGGAAGAGGTTCCAGTCAAGGTGACAGTGTGGACTGTGAACCTAGGCATTGTGTCTCCAAGGACACACTAAGTGAGCTGGACTTTGCTCACATTTGCAAGTGTGTATTAGGACGACAACAGGGCCGATTTTTCTAGGGTTTGCTGGTGAGGCCTTGCTGCTGCAACACTTTGTCTTATCAAACCCTCTTGTCTCACTTTATCTTCCATGCTAGCCGTTTTTTCCATTGAGCTAAGGAAGGAGGAGAGATCACCAAGGCCTGGTTCATCTACACTGAAGTGAATCTCTCTCCTAGCGTTTTAGACTTTGGGGCGTTACTTTAGCAACACCTCAAAGTCCCTCCCTCCAGTCCTTAGCCGTTGCCTCCTTCAGCTCCTGTGTCTTCCACTTTTGACTCCATTTAACCCTAAGGCACTGATCCTAAGACCTCATGCGCTGATGTGAAATTGATCACAAACAACTCTCAAAACTCTTTGAATCAGACCCTAACTTCTAATCCTAGCCTAAGAACTAACCTAACTAACCTGTTGCTACCGTCATCTTTGGCTATTATATCATTTTTGCCGCAAACGTTTTACTTTATAAGCAAATTGAATGGTGATTTGAGGCATTTATTAGATTATGTGTTGATTGGTTACATTGAATGCCATATTGTCCCAATATTTATTGGTGAAGTGTTATAAATTTCATTTGCTATAGATAAACATTGACTTCGTCAACATTCCAAATTGCTTATATGTTATTCAGATAGTCATTTATTTGTATGAAGTACTAACGCATCGAAATATAGCTTGCATATATTATTTGTTGTTGCTTTGTTCTAGGTAGATATAGTTTTGGGGGTTTACCTTTAATTGGCCTTTGGCCGAACTATCTGCTCGGTGGTGACTTGTGAGGGGGGGAATTTATCCTTGTCCTATTATCCTTCTGCCTTCTCAAAACCCCAGGTCACCTGGGACGTCTCCCCTGGGCCTCATCTCCCTAAAGAGAAAGAACCATCCGATTGAGGTGACATTGGGTGGGATAGGTTCCAGTTACGCCAGTTTGTCTCTTCATCTCTAGCTTTTATCCTAACTACAAACTATGCGATAACAGTCTGTTCTCACAATCCCTATGTGGAGATGTTGCTGTGTGGTTTAGATGTCTGGAAGCCGGTTCTATTGGCTCCTGGACCGAGCTATGCCATGCATTTTTAAAGTGTTGGGGTGAGAACAAGTCCCTTGATCAATACTGGTTTGAGTTTAATGCCTTGAGGAGAGGGGAAGAGGAAGCCTTGGCTGTCTTCAACAGGAGGTTTTACAGTGTTTATCATAGTATGCCTATGGAGATCAGACCCACAGACATTGCTGCCATGGTGTACTATGTCATGGCTCAGCATCCAGAGCTTGTCCTCTTGAGAGAGAGGAAATCTCCATCTTTAAGACACCTGTTTGAAGATGCTGAAGAGGTCGAAGAGAACATCAGGGCTAGCAAGGGGGTTCATATGCAAGCATATCTTGAAAATTTGCATGTTCATAAGCAAGAAGACTGTAAGTATGTTTTAGATTCCGAGCATGAAGATATTGAGTATGAATCAGATCTGGAACAACAACAAGGAAGTAACGAAGATAACGAAGAGTAGAGCTTTTCTTTGGTTCCTATTTATGATGATTATGAATTGAATCCTTGGGAGAGCCATGAAGGAGAAATGGAAGAGTTAAATGTGTAGTCTACCTCTTGTCCCGAGCCTGTAAATGAGCAGATCCCTACCTTACATTTTGTTGACTTGGGGAGTAGCAAGCCTGCGTATGACAGCGATGAATCAGATTCCGATATGGATATGAAAGATTTCCAAGACCACACTATAGAGCCTTTTCCTTTATTCATTGAGGAAAGGCATTGGGTGGAAATCAACCATCCTGGACCTACAGAAGACACAAAGCAGCATGAAAAGGAGGAGCTAAATGTGCAGTTTGTCTCTTGTTAAGAGCCTGTAAACGAGCAAATATCACCTGGGATTGACCAGCTCGCATCAGTTCTCCACCCACCTGTACACTCTGAGAGCATCAAACAACAGGGGAGCAACAATGAAAAACATGAGGTAATTTCTTACCAGTTGAGCTCCTCTGATTGTAAATTTTGTGACCCTGTGGGGTCATATATGGAGTTGTGTTTTCAAAAAGCATTGGAGCCTACATGATTATTCATCTTATCATCATTTGGGGGTATGGGCAACATTCCAAGCCATGTTCTCATTCTGATGTCATACTTCCCTAGCTTTTTGAGGATCAACTGCGGTAAAGATAAGAAATTTATCACCAAACAGTCTGGGTGGCTATGGTTGAAGTTTGCTTTCACCTAGCACTTTGTAAAGATCAGTTAGTATAGGATTGTACATAAATAAGCTCCTTCTGGAGCCCATGTGTTTGTTTTCGTTTTTAGTAGAGTAGTGTGTACATATTTCCCTGTTTTCTTTAGTGAAAGTTTTGAGCTAGACTCCATAGCCCGATGCATAAGGCGACTGGAACTACTTGTTCTTGGCAGCTCGCAGGGAGCATGCCATCCCCTGTGGAGCCAAATGTTATCACATATGGTTGTCAAAGGTAGCAGGTTGTCCAAGTTCGTGGCCTGCACAAGAAACGTCAAAGCGCTGTGTTCAGAGCAGTCCATTTCGGGCTCGAAATTCAAGCTAACAGGCAAGATCAACTTCAACGACGAAGATTCCTGAGAAGATCAGATTAGCGGCTCGCGGGTACTTGAAATCCCAAAGTTGCTCGAAGTTTAGCGCCAGAGCAAAGGCCCGAAATCAAAGTCGAGCAAAGATGAACCCGAGTCCCGAAACGCGAAGTCTTGATTTGCGAAGAAGAGATCTGGACCGTCGGATCGCGGAAGGCCATGGATCGTTGATCTGACACTGGCGAAGTTGGAGAATCGGGAATTGGAAGAAAGGAGGTAAGCTAACTTCCGACTTCGCGAAACGCAAAGTCCTGAAATGCTTGGAAGTTGGGCCCCGGGTCATAGCGGAGGTCACATCGGAGGGGTCCATAGGAAGGGAGCTAGCGCTCGCTAGGCTCTAGTTCGGGAGTTCGAAAATCGGGCGAGTCGGGAGTGGCTCACATCAAAGCTCCCGAAACGTGAAGTCGCGAAGTGCCTAGGAATTGGGCCCATGGTCACAGCGCGAGGTCACATAGGAGGTGGGCCCAAGAAGAAAGGTAAGCATCGAGCGCATGATTGGTGACTCGGGTTTTCAAGGAAGCAATTGCGGCGGTTGGGTGCATAGCAGATCCGACCGTCGATCTGAGAGGAGCGATTTTGTCATTCGAGCATCGAGGAATCTATAGTCAAGTAATGTGAAATCTCCCGAAGCGCGAAATCTCAAAGCATCATATGGTATAAGCACCAGGTCATGGCCGAGGTCAAAAGCAAGAAGAAGTGATGAAGAAGGAGCTGGCGCCTGAAGCTCGAGATTTCGAAAGCACCCGTATTAGTCACAGAAGAAGATCTGCGTGGCCTCGAGGCGCCGTGATTGACTCGAAGAAGTCGTGGGCACCGCCTGGAATATTCATGGGTGTTAGGCCTTGTCCCGATCCCGTTGAAGGTAGTTAATGGAAATGGGAGTGGTGGTTTAAACTTCAACTCACTCCATAAATGGAAAACATGGAGGGTCTGGTTGCAGAGACAGAGCTGTCAGCCAGAGGCCCCCTCGATGGACGATTTTTTCTGAAGGCCCATGCTGAGTTAAGTTTGCGTCTAACAGAAGAATGCATGCGCAGTCTGACATAAGAAGATGCAGATGGAAAGCCTTGAATGCATTGGCCAGAGTGCGCCCCTGGTGGTTGTGGACAATTCTGAGTATAAGTAGGTAGTTTTGATATTTTGTTATGGTCGATGGTTGAGCAGTGCTCCTGTATTGTAAACTTTTGATGAAGCTTCTGGTTCTTTGGTTATGTATTTTGATCTGAGATTTCTTGTTTAATGAAAGTCAACTTCTTTTTCATCATATTTGCCTCTCATACTGAAGAGTCCATGATTGAAGGATTCACATGGATTGTTTTGACTGTATTGTAATGTATGTTTGATTGCAGTGCTGTTATTTGCGTTCTTTAGTTTCCTGAAGTTTTGAATCCAAGAGGATCTTGTATTTGAAGCTTTCCCTCCTTAGGCTACTGGAAGACCTGATGTCTACAACAGACCTCTACACTCTCCTAACCAAAGTCTTCCCTCTATTCACCCTTAATCCAACTTACTGACTGAAGTTAATCAAGACCTCACCAACATGTGCATACCAGTCCAGTTTTCTGAGTTAAAACGATATCATCTTGAGTCTGCGCCCATTTGACCTCTTTAAAACCAACCTGTGACATAAAACTCTGATGGGTACTGGGCTTACCCTCTCTGCAATCGGAGGGTGACTTCTAGTGCTAACACATTGCACAATTGTCTTCCTCAAAGAGGGGATGTATATGCGTTAAGCCTTTGAAGTCTAGCTATACCCAACAAATATGTCCTTCTCTACCATGGGTTCTAGCTTTGTCCTCTTCTCAGAAGGGACATGTGAATATTTAAGGCACCCAAAAATCCTGAAGTGCCCAACATCAGGCTTCTTCCCAAAGAAAGCCTCCTCAGGAGTCTTATCCCCCAGGACTCTGTGTGGACTCGTGTTTTACAGATAAACTGCAGCGTTGCATACCTCATCCCAAAGAAAGAGTGGTAGCCCTTGATAATGTAACATGGCTCTCACAACCCCAACAATGGCCATGTTCTTCGTCTCAGCAACCCCATTCTGCTGTGGGTTGTAGGGAACAATCAATTATATCTTAATGCCTTCTCTAGCACAAAAGTCATTGAACTCATTAGAGGTATACTCACCCCCATTGTCTGATCTCAACACTTTGATTTTCTTCCCTGTTTGGTTCTCCACAATAGCTTTGAACTCTTGAAACCTCTTGAAGACTTGTCCTTTGGTTTTCATGAAGAAAATCCAAGACTTCCTGGAGAAGTCATCAATAAAAATGACATATTACTCAAAACCACTCAAAGATGCATAAGGCATAGGACCACATCGGAATGAATTAGATCAAGAATATCTGCTACTCTGCTGTCACTGCTTGGAAAAGCAGTGTTGGTGTACTTCCTGAAAGCACACCCCTTGCACACCTCCTGGTGCTCTGTACTGAACTATGGCACTCCAGTCACAATCTCCCTCAATATCCTCAGAGCCCCATGGCGCATATGGGCCATCCTCCTATGCCATAACTCACAAAGGTCACTGTTGTCGGTACTATGCATCAATGCTCTACTTGGTTGAAACATGAGCTTGTACAACTTCTCATGTCGGATCCCAATCACTTTGGCCGAAGTGATACTGGATCCCTTAAGATACAAGAACACATGCCCATCACGAAACAATACCTCATATCCTCTATCCTCAATAGTGGACACTGACACCAAGTTCTTCTTCAAGCCCGGAACATATAACACATCTCTCAACAACATGGGAGGTAGAGACTCCCTCTAAAATGATATTGCCCCACTACCAATTGCCTTGACCACTGAGTCATCTCCAAGCACCACCTCAAGATCCCCAATCTCTGTAAGATCTGTGAAGTACTCACGAACACCTGTAATATGGCGGGAGGTACCGTTATCAATGTACTAAATACTGGTAGATGATGCTCTAGAGGAAAGACACACCAACAATGAATACTCCTTGAACTTGTGGGTAAACTCCTCCACATCTGTTGAAGCTACAACTTGTTTCTTCTTCTTATTAGGACATTGTCCAGCATAGTGTCCAAACTTGTGACATACAAAGCACTTGACTTTGCTCATGTCCTTCTTCCCTTCACCTTTCTGCTTGTTCCCTCCCTTGGAACCCTTCTTGGACTTGTTCTCGCCTTTAGCTGCAAGTGCCACATTCTTCTCTTCATTACCCGTGGATGAACTCCCATGCACATATCCTCTTTGAGTTTCCTCCTGAATGAAGTCATCCCAAAGAGGATGCCACTTGGGAAGATTTTCCCTTGCCACAATGCCCTCAACAAAAACAACCCATTGTTTGGTTACCCCATTCAAAGCAGTCCTCACAAGTTCATTGTCAACAACAACCTCCCCAACAACACTAAGTTCATCCCTCATCTGAGTTAGCTTGGTAAGATAGGTGGCAACACTTTCAGTCTTGATCATTTTAATGCTCTTCAGTTTCTCCCTCAATACCATTTTCCGATTTTCATTGGAACTCTGGTAAAGTTTTGTTAAGGATTCCCACATCTCATAGGCATTGGATTTCCTGGTCACATGTGGAATCGCATGATCCTTAATGGCATCAAGGATAGTTCTTTTAGCCTTAATGTTCTTTTTGGTGTAGGCGGCCAAAAGAGTAGCATCCGTAGGCACCGTCACGGGATTCGTTTGTGAGTTCTCCACAATATCCCACAATTCACACTCTTGCAGAAGCAACACAATCCTCTCTTTCCATGAGCTGAAATTAGCAGCTACATCCAATCTGTCCTCAACCCTCAAACTGGTGGCCATTGACCCTCACAACTGAAACTCAAGCCCAAAATTTTCTGCCTGGTAAAGTACCTCACTCTTCTCAGAAAAATCTGTCCTCTGTGGCTGATATATTTCTGCTCTTTCCCACTTTCCAGCTCTGATACCATGTAGAAAAAATCAGACCCCAACCCAGTTTCAAGTCTCAATGCGACAACATAGTTAATGCCCAACACACATTGCATTTACAACTGCAAATTAGTTAGCAGAAAATAAATAGGTCATAAACTGAAACACATGAAGTCTGCTACAGCCAATAAACAGAAATAGAAACACACCCAAAAAAATATACACAGAGATTTTTGGTCCAAAACAAGACCCTAGAAAAACCCACAAGGGGAAAACCAATGAGAGGGGAGGATTTTTATTATTCAGAGCTCTGAGAGAAAAACTCTTACAACAGTCATCTTCAGCAATTAAACTACAGATTTATCTCTTCTCTGTGCTGACACAACCTAGGAAACCGTGCCAATCAGCTCCTCGATTTTTGTGCTCAGAAATCCTTACACAGTACGCTGTCACAACATTAAATGCTGTATGGTCTGACTCGAAATTCGTGCATGTCTGCTGAGAGTAATTTCCAAAAATATGTGGCTGCTGTCCTCGATTTCTGTGCCCAAAACACCCAGAAATTCGTGCATCCCTGTTCCTTGATTTCTGTCCCTATTTACTGCTGTATGACCTGCTCAGAATCCGTACTGTATGGTCCTGCTCTTGCTGTACCCTTGCCTCGATTTGCATGCTGTTCTCTTGCCTTGAAAATCATGCTTCTTTCAGCAAGTTCGCCCTCCTCTTTCTCCTTAGCTCGACTCTCTCTCTCTCTCTTGCACTCTCCAAAACTCATGAAGAATGCCAAATGAAGGGGCGCTTCAATCCCTAAGTCGACTAAATGGGGGAAGTTGAAGAGTCACATGATCTAATGGTGGAGATGAGATTAGATCAATGGTGGTGATTAAAAGTCTCTTTAGTCACCCACTTGATGAAATTTCCCTAAAGTCACTTTTAACTTCATATCACACAAAGTTAATTCACTAGGGACCGCATTAGACACTTTCTCACCCCTAGGCACCTAAGTGATGAGAAACACTTGTCCTTGGTAATTTTTAATTAATTTAACACACTTGACGTTGTCACTGAAAAATGAATAAAGAAGCCATTGTCTCAGAAGATGCATAATTTGATGGTAAGAGATTATGATGCTAAAGTGAAACATGAGAGGTAAACTCAACACTTTGATAAATGGCTGGTCCATTGTATCAATACCTGTGGAGGGGGATACCATGGGAGCTTTTTTAAACATGTTGAATAGTGAAATAAACAAGGAATGCAAGATCTTCTGTGAATATATTTGTTTATTTCTTAATTTTCTTGTGATATAAGTGTTTTTTTTCTTAATACTGGAGGAAATCTAATGAATTGAAATCATGCCAATGCTCTTCTGTGAATATATTTGTTTATTTCTTAATTTTCTTGTGATATAAGTGTTTTTTTTCTTAATACTGGAGGAAATCTAATGAATTGAAATCATGCCAATGCTTTCTTTGCAGTTATTGTCAAATCTATAAAGATGTCCGAGCTGCTGTTGATTTGTGTCATCGGGATGGAACTATGAAGCAGGCTGTTGCAAGTAACCCTTCCAAGTGAGTATATCACCTTACTAATACTGTTTAGGCTTCGACAATGCCCAAGAAACTTTCTAGATGATATTTGTATGAGCTTAGCAAGATGGAGAAATAGTAACATCTAAAACTATTTTTTGATTTTTCAAACTTATTGCTTTACTTCATAGGCCTTTAGGCTTTTACATGGTGTAAATTCAATAGGATCAGTTATCACAATACACGTTTGCCTATTACAAAAATTAGATTCTGGTGTCATTCATAATCACAACCAACATAGTCCAGGAGTGTAATGTTATA
>JASDQU010169800.1:10443-21192 GCA_032191745.1 Picea mariana | reverse complement strand
CATACACAATACACAAAAATATTCTTTCATTTAAATCATATTATCATTATAATAATATCAAACCTTACAAGGTTTCCCAAACTTAGGAAAATGGCCCACTGAGAAATACAAAAAACTATAGACAAACACCTTCAAACCCCAACAACTCCTCCATGGTTGTAAAACCATGTACTTTCACTTTTCATATATGTATGTCTGTGTTCTCACTGTTACATGCATACATATGTGCTTTCTTTCACTATATCCACATACGCACCATGACTAACCTATGAAGTGTGTACATCTTCGCTCTACTAATGTGGCTCTAAATGCTATATCTTCTTGTAGTTTCTCTTCTTTTCACTTATCCCTGACCTGTATTGATTTGTAGGTGAAAAACCTTCTCCACTTATCTGATATGTCCCTGAGAAAAATTCCTTCTTTGTTGTCTCTCTATGATATGATCATTGAAATTCCTTCCTCCTTCACCCTATCCTTTCTTTTGAAATATTTAGTTAGGACCTGACCCTAATCTCCAAAGTGATTGAGGATTGAGATTAAATCTCACCTCACTTGATATCAATGAATAAGATTTAATTCATCAATTCCAATAACTTTAGCATTTCATTAAATAAAAATCAACTAATTAATAAAACCACTTTACTTTAATAATTCCTATAATTAAAGTAAAGTACTAGGGTAGAATCCTTTGGACGACTTCCACACGTATAGATACTTAGACTTGTGTGGAAGTATATTTACGATGATAAAAAAATAAACACTCCCTCTTACCAAGGAAGTTACTTCTAGAAGAGCCACCTGGAACCATATTTCCCTCCAATCCTTGCACAATATACTGCACATCATTATGCCCCATGGCATCCCTCCAAACCTTCTATTTTGTTCCTTATTCAAAAATGGAAGACTTGGAATCAATGATGCTACTCACTAGCACCATGAAGTTTGGAAACTTATTCACAGGCCTTCTACCCATGAATATTCTCCTAGGATCCTCAACTTCCTCCTAAGCATCCCTCAATGCTAGTTCATACCAACTAGGTATTTTGACAGAACTGGAAGGGTATAACTCCTCCTCTTAACTTGAAGGTGGACTCGCTAAACTAGAAGTCTTTGAACTCTATTCCCCCTTTATATCCTTCTTCTCCTTGTCCTACCACTAGCATAGATCCATTCACATATGAATGGATAAGATCCAACATCCCCTTGGACTCACGAATAGGATTTCCCTACAACCTGTATAAGTTTCCCTCTCTAACACTAATCCTCATTGTCATGTCAGGGCTAGCTCCCTCTAGACATATCAATACTTTCCTTTTCTTTAAAATGATATAAAAACCCCTATCCTCCAAAACTAATACTAAGAGAAAAATATTCTTTCATTTTGGTACGTAAACCACATCCTAGGCTTCTAACAAACCTCTTGACTCAAGCGAAGACTAGATAGTTCCCTCCCCCTTCACTACATACTTGGCATCATCACCAAGCTCCACATTGGTCCTTGATTCGTTATCCATCATATTGTTGAAAATATCCCATTCTTTTCTCATATGATCAGATGCACTACTATCTAATTAACAAGCACGCCTTATGTTGGTTCTAGTACATAGGCAGGAGATTAGTGAGAAATCTTTCTCAAACTTTGTTTCAAACTCATTTGCATATGTCTTTGTTGTTGTTTTTCTTTGCATACTCTCTTTCCCCTTATTCTTCTTCAGACATCATGATGCATACATACCATATTTGTGGCATGTGAAACAATTGATTTTACTCAAGTCCTTCCCTGGCTTTCAGGTTTACCCTTTACTGTTACCCTTAGAACCTTTTCATTTTCTCTTCTTGCCCTGACTAACCAGAGCCAAGTTCTCCTATCTATTTTCATCTTCCTACTTGTTGGCTTTGTACTCCTCCTAAGTTTCTTCCTGGATGCAATCATCCCAAAGCCTTTGCAAATATGGAAGTTTCTCTCAGGTGCATACTCCCTTGAAAAATGGTTCCCAACACATTGGGAAACCATTCAATGCCACATTTACAAGTTATACATCTTCCACTTTCTCCCCAATAGATGAAATATGATCATGTACCTGAGTGATCCTCATGAAGTACATGGTAAAAATGTTAGATCTAGACACATGCACTGATATGAGTTTATTTCTTAAGATTATATTCCTATTCAAGTTATCTCTCTAGAATAAACTTACCAGGGAATAAAAAATTTCCTTTCCAAATGTTCTTCTCAGATAAGTGAGGAATCAAATGATCCTCGATTGCATCCACTATTACCCATTGTTATTAATCTCCTTCTTCTCATGAGATTCCAAAGCTAGAAAATATATTAGTGGAGGAACTACTTTGTCAACAATCTCCCAAAGATCATATTCCTTAAAAAATAAAGTAAATCTTTCTTTCCAAGATAGGAATTTGGATGCTCCATTCTATATGTCTTCAAATCTTAGACTTATTTTTTTCATTCATTATATTTAATAATTTATTGAGGAAATAACCTACTGCTAAAAACTTCCCCTATATTGACTTGTACACTCATTTCTTCACTGTATCCTGCATATGTACACACTTTCCTGCAATGTAGTTTGTGTACACACACACCCTTATTGACCTGATACACACATACATCTATGTATGACTGTAAAACCAAATTCTACTTCTATATGTTTGTTTCCTTGAAATTTGTCCTTTGATTTATAACTGTTGATTTGTAGATCTGTAGAGTGTTGAAATTTTTCTTATACTGAGTGGGGGGTGAATTAGTATAATATAATTTTTATTTTATTTAACCATTCATCAATCATTCATTATTTGCGAAACAATAATCACATACAAAATAAAACCACAATGCATAGATTTTAACATGGAAACCTAATCAGTAGAAAACCATAAAACTTATCTTTATAAATGTTTGTAGGCGCCAACCTACCGGAGAAACCAATCTCCTTAACTAAGTAGAAACTCAGCAAGATGTAGGCACCAACCTACTGGAGATACTAATCTTCTCAATTGATCAACAACTCAGTAGCACCTGTAGGCACCCACCTACTATTAATATATTTGCAAGCACCAATTTGCTTCACACACCAATTCCCTCACCTAATCACCAACTCAAAAAGATATGTATAGACAAAAATCCAATATATTCATACAAATAGTACTTATGACTTCACCTACATGCTTAATTCTAGATACAATCCTTCAAACTATAGTTAGATGTAGCCTTCATTCCCTAGAGATCCTCATAGCCTCATTCCCATAAAATGATATCAGTCTACAACATCACAACCTCAAGACAATGCACATTGTATCATCAAAACCTCAAAACAATGCACATTGTAGCATCACAGACCTTCATTCTTTGATCGCACATATTAAGAATAATAAAATCCTAAAAAAAATCCTCAAACATCTCTTGCACACCTTTAGATCCCAAAAATACATCCCAACTCCTTTAATGCACCTCACATCACTTATTTTCACCTCATACTTCATCTATTTATTGTTTGCACAGAAAATGTGGACATCTATCTTGTATTTATAGTATTTATATCTTTAATTTCAAGGCCAGCCTATAAAGACTCGCTGAGATGACCTAAATTTTATGGATCAATTATCGGACGAAAAAAATTGTGCATCCTCATTCTCAAGGAGTTAAAGGGAATTCCATATAGAGTTGGAAATTTCTTGGAATAATATTTACAACCATATAAATTATGTTCCCATTTGAGATAGGTATCTAGGGTAAAAATTCCTTCAAAGATAGTGTATTCAAATTGAGCATCAATAATCCAAGAACAATCTTTCCAACAATCTCCCCCTTTGTCATTGATGACAACCCTTATTCAATTTGGATACTCCCCCCATATACAACTTTCCTTGTGTCTACAAATCTTCCTTTATTTGCAACTTCACCCCCTTTGACATAAATGGAAAAGGGTTTCTCCCCCTAAGCTTGTGCTTCCCTTCAAGCACTCCAATGTGCAATTTAAAATTATCTCTCCAACTAATCATTATCCAGTATGTCTCTACTACAAGTATCCAACATTAATATTTCTATTTTATTGATCAATCCTTCCACTCCAAAGTCATGGAATTTATCTTTTGAATGTGGTGAAGATTTAATATTGAATTTTTTTGAATTTTTTTCTTCCTCGACATTCCTTTCTGACAACAACCAATCACATGACTTCTCTTTTCCAGAAGAGTACTGTAAAATTGAATTTCCATTTTCACAAGGAGATTTCCCAACCTTACACTTTATAGAAATAAGGTGTACATGTTTCGAGTGAGAATCAAAACAATGAATCTCCCTACCATCTTCATATAGCTTATCACATCCTTTCTTATAACAAACAGTTTCATCTCTCCATGTTTCTTGCTTTTGCTTCCTTTTCCAAACCTTTGAGTCTTCTTATTTATGTTTGGAAATAAAATCTTCCCTTTTTTGTTTAGGAGGTTCTACTATGTTATTTCTACAATAACGTGGTATGTGTCGATAGTTATTGCACTTATAACTTTCAATATTGTAATCAAGTTGAGGAGAAAATGAATTGTAGTTTCTCTTAGAAAACCAATGAGAAATTCTGATTTTCTTGCTCACATAATCATTCTTTGAGGTCTTATAAGAAATTCTATTTATATATCTCACATGATCACTTCTTTCATAATCTCTATAATCTCTTTCCTTAGGACCAAAATTATTTCAAGAAAAACAATAGCCAAGAAAAAGATTTTTTTATCGGTTTGTGAAAGGTCTTCTTGGTGGAACAAATCTTCTTACCTCATTCTTGTTATTATTGTGAGAATAATAAGGTTTGTGGTGGTCATCATTTCCTTCCTTACTATTTCTTTCATTGTTTATGGAGTCTTTGAGAATATTGGAATAACTTTTAGGATTTTCTTCATTTTCCTTTTCTAATTGCTTTATGACCTTAGTGTTTTTATATCCCTAGGAGATTTTTTGTTTTTCATTTTATCCAAGAACTATCTTGATGAATGGTGACCTTTGGAAACTTACAAAATTATCTAATATTTTGATGCTCTTTCCAAACTTAAAGCTTCTATTCAACTAATCGGTTGTTTTCTCTAGTTCCTTTATTAAGGAAATGATTTCAGCTTCTATACTCTTGCAATTTTCTTCATTTTATTTTATCTAGATTGATCCATGTGGATATCAGTGGCCACCCACCTATTCCAACTGGCTCAAAACAACTTTATGGCAACTTACTATTTTTAGTAGTTTTTTTGGTTCCTAAACTCCTGGGGCCATTTTGAGGGCCTAAATGAAGGTTTTTCAAGATCGGGATCCTAAATAATAAACAAAGGCTTTAATTGAGCCCCAAAAATTAATCTCCTTGATGATACCTTTCCAATGAGCTATCGTGCACCCCAAACGAAGATCGTATGCTAAAGTTACACCCCCAGGAAGTTGATACACCAAACTACCCAAAACGGGGTCCACAAAATTGTTGTCTTTTCATCTTCCGGGGTTAGGGTTTTGAATTTTATTTATGATAAAAGGCCTTTGTATCCTCATTATAAAATATTCTTCTTGTGAATGCAAGCAGCGGACACATCTCTTCTCAAAAACAAGATGCTACCATTCTAGTGAGTCTTTCACTATGTATTTTTACAGTTTTTGTACATTTTTCACTCATTAATAGAAAATTTTGTATTACTATATCTCTTTGTTTGTGGTTGCATATTTGATACATTTATGTTATATTATTGGATATCTGATATATCTCTATATATTTCTTTATTATATCTTCTCTCTCATTTAGTGCTAAAAATAATCTAGGTCAGTGGTATCAGAGTAGACTGCTCTTGATCGTTTTTCAGTGCATGTCCCCGACAAGGTATGAGTATAGAAAGTTGGGTATTGATTTTCTCTCTATTGAATAAAATCACTCTCACATGCCCAAGAAACCCTCCATGGCGAAAGAAAATAAAAATGACAGAGTACACGACTTTATTAATCTGTTGTTGAGCAAGTTCTCATGCGACAAAGGGATGAAATGATGGAGAAATTTTCCCACATCCTTCAACGCTTGCCGATAAAAACAGATGTGTATTCATCAAGCAACCAATTTGGAGGAACCTCTCCTTTCAAGGTACAAGTTAAATTTTATATTACCATATTTGAAGGACAGATAGACGTGGATGCCCTAAAAAATGGTTAAATCTGCTAGAAGGTTATTTCTTTGTTGATAATTTCTCCAATAGGGAAGAGATAACCTTTGCACCCCTTAAGGCTTTCCCCCATGTCAAAAATTGGTGGGAAACTTGCTAGGATCAAAGTTCCACAGAGGAGTCTGGACTATATGGGGTCGAGCCCACTTGGGAGTTTTTTGTGGATGCAGTAAAGGAATAGTATTACCATGTTGGCAAATATGAGGACCAGTACATGAGATGGACCACACTGCGACAAGAGAGGGGCCAAACATTTTTGTATTTCACCAATACCTTCCATACTATTAGTTTCACTCTCCTTATTGTTAGTCTCACTCTCACTCTCTCTCCCACCTCTCTCTCTCTAATCCCCTCTCTTGGTATTCCTCTCCCACCCTATCACACCCTCAAACAATCCATATCTATCTCATTCTATCTTTACCTCTTGCATATACATTAGAGGAAATTTCAACTCAAAATGGTCCTGCTAAGAAATAATTCCATGTAGACATTTTTTTAATATATTAATTCTATATTTTACTTTTATCAAAGTTGCCCAGAATTATTTCACTTTTATCAAAGTTTCCCTGCCCTGAATATCTATTTTATATTAAATAAATATTTTTGAGGATGAATTAAATGGCATTAAATGGTTTGATGTGTTATTGGATATGTTAGTAAATATTGAATCAATATTTATGAGGAAGAATTGAATTAAATGGAATTAAACCAATGAGTTGTTGGATGTGTTAGTACAGGCTGTAGGTTATGCATAGACTAATCAAGATATGCAAGGGAAGTGACAACCAACGACAAGGGATCCTTCATCCGCCACTGTTCACAAAAATTCACACTCTTCATCTGCCACTGTTCACAAAAATTCACACTCTTCATCCACCACTTTTCACCTTTCTCTTATCGGCCATAATTGGCAAAAATAGGTATGAATGGATTTGTAGTGGAAACCCTTCAGTCATGTTTTCAATTTATCATGCATTTATTTTTCGAATTCAGCCGAACTCGGCATTTATTTTTCGAATTCAGTCGAACGTGGATTGATGTCCCTGGTTCTCTTAAAAAATCCACGGGTTCCAATGGATATCTCCAAAAATCCATCCAAATTTCATGGTTTTGACTAGATCTCTCTAAATTTTCGTCCAAATCTGGTTCCTTGGCCATTGATGACAAAAATTGGCGTGAATACGATCGAAATGGAAACCCTCAAATTTCAGATTTTGGAGGTAAATGATCAATTTTTTGTGGGTTTAAATTATTTTTTACTTTTATTTAACCTTTTATTTGAACCCCATTTCATTCCATGGTGGTCATTCTATTCAGTGTTCAACTGGAAGTGAGCAGTTTTTGGTTGGTTTCAACTCACAAAGCGAGTAGTTTTTGGCCGGTTTCAACTCAGAGGGTTGTTATGTACAGAATTATTTTGTCCGATTGATAGATTTCTCAAACACATGGCATGTTTCTTCTGATAGGTATGCTTGTTATTGTTCTTTCACTATTTATTTTGTTGCTTTGGAAAGTTATATCCAACTTGCAAATTACAATTCATTTTTAATTGTTGGTGGGGGGAACTACTTGGGATTTGAGGATTTTTTGTATAACTAGTAAGAATGACAAGAATCCATGGTGGTTTGGTGTATTGTGTGTAAGAATGTGTGTGTTTGCATGTACAGAGTTAGATTAGCCAAAAGTATCCTTAAGAAGAACACATCATTGGACATATCAGTTCTGAATTAGAAAAATAAATTTGACGAATCAAAATGTACACCTCAGTTCTCTCAGAAAAAATGTTGATTTGACATTCCTCTTCCATGAGTAAATATTTTTCGTAGTTACAACATGCAAAATAGGTGAAGTTTGCATTCACAAGGCATTATCATTTAAATGATTTATGTGGCAAGCTTAGGGGAACTGAGTTGGAAAGCAAGTTGACTTCTCCTTGGCAGAGTGCTACGAGTTAAGAAATGTTAAAGTACCATGAAAACTACTATAAAATAAAGGATAATGTAGATGAAGTATGGGATGAAGTATGGGATGAAGTGTTGAACCAAGCTCAAATAGCATGTGCTCATTTGGAAGTATCCAACCATTCTAGCTAATGTCCTTAAAGTTGTTGAGATTATAGATAGAACTGAGGTGTCCATTGATGCCAAAAGTATCCTTAAGAAGAAAGCATTATTGATTTTACAAGAGAAGTTGAAAGCATCTGATGTATAAATAAGAAGGTTTACTGATATCATTCATTAGATGTGCAAATTGAGTATGCTATCTTCCTAGAATGAGAACACCCAGTTGATTCCCTAAGCCAATTATCTTGATCAAATGGATTAAGAAAAGAATTTTGTGGATGATATTAATTCCTTCATTTAGCCACCTACAATTTACGAACTTTTGGAATTATTAGAGCACTTTACTACTATTTTGGAGAAGCCAACTACTCTAAAAGCTACTCTGCACAATATTTCCTATAGGTCTATGACATAGTTAGATTAGCATGGAAAAATGCTAAACCACATTTAAACGGTCATTTCTATTCTTTTTTTTATAGCTTCCATGCAATTTAATCAATTGTGTTGCATCCTGATTGATATTTGGTGCTTCTAATGGACAAATTTAAATTTCAAAGGCTTCCTTTGAAGTTTGAATGCATGGTGGACTACCATTGGTATTGTCAAGAGGAAAAATGACTTCTTGTGAGGGGAGGAAAATGGGATCCATTGCTAGTCAATGGTTGGAAGCAATAGCATTTGGGTCTATTAGTGTTTTACAAACACAAATGGTAATCCTTTTCAGCTCAAAAGAATAGAAGAACCCTGACCTAGTCAGTAAATATTTTATAGGCCTATACAAAATTGCAAATAGAACACAAAAGGTAGTTATTGGTTCAAAGATCCCTTGTCAAGAAAATCCTAGGTAAAGATTCCATGGTAATATTGGGTAACCTCTATATAGCCTTTACAACTCTAACTGATGTTTGTTGCTAGATACATTTCATTCAGATTTTAATGGACACTTTTTTAGGAGAGAAGCTTTGAGACAAGTGTCATATCTATTTTCTTGTTTGGTGTAATTTGTACTTCATCTCTATTTTTTAGACACCATGAGGAGAATGAAGGAAAGCCAATAAGTTTTTTGAGTCAGAAAAAATATTGATTTTACATTCCTCTTCCATGAGTAAATAATTTTGGCAGTTCTAGCATCGTCATCATCAAACAAGAGAACATTAGTTGTCCTTTATACAATTTTGGGTTTTTGGGAAGAATAGTATAGGAAGGAGACGTGAAGGATTCATTCACAGGGAATGATCATTCACATTATTTCGGTGGCAAGCTTAGGGGAACTGAATTGGAAAGCAAGCTAACTTCTCTTGGCTAGAGTGATACGAGTTAGAAAATGTTGAAGTACCATGAAAACTACTATAAAATAAAGCCTAATGTAGATATAGTATGGGATGAATTATTGAACCAAGCTTAAATAGCAGGTGCTTATTTGTAAGTATTTCCAACCATTCCCACTAATATCTCTTAAGTTGTTTGGTTTATAGACATAACTGAGGTGTCCATTGTGTTACCACTATAAGTTGCTCTTGGACTGCTTCAAGGGCAAGCCTAGCATGTTAGGGTCCTAACCCACACATAGGTAGAACAATATATTCGGATGTAATAAAGGTCAATATTAATAAGGCCTTTTAATAAAATAGAATAAGGCAGATGTAAGAAGACCTAATAGAAGATTTTTCTTCTACAAGGATCTTCCTCTAGATGCTTCTTTTTAGTATAAATAGGAGTCGAGGGTATGAGAACCCTAGCTTGGATATTATTGTAATAGAGCTCTGATCAACTGGAGGTTGCCCCCTTGAAGAGGCCCGTGAACATTGCTTTCAGTTTCAAAGTGTTATTTCTATTGTTGTTCTTATATCATTTTAGTGTTATTGTGGTTAATGTTCTGGTTATATTGTTGTTATTCTTCCATTACTAGCATTTTATTTATGTTCTACATACATTTTATATCTGGTATATTACAAGTGGTATTAGATCAATTTCCTCGACAGAAAGTGTGGGTTAATTTTTTTTTTCTTCAGGGTAGAGACGTATTACAACGTCTTTAAGCCATAGAGATATGTCGTTACATGCATAAACTCATGGTTGAGGGATTCATACATGCAGGAAATACAAGCGGTACTTAAGCGCACATTTGTTGGCCGCCCTTATAACCCCTATTGGTACCCCTTCGAGTGGTAGCGCATTAGACAACACTTGTGTATGGATCAACCTAGATTACTTGAAGCCCTCTTTAGATAAATCAATTGGCTTCCTGACTGCTATAGTGTCATCGAGAATAACACTCGGGAAGATACTCTCTAGTACCTGGGTAGTCGAGTAGTATGACTAAGGGTACGGTCTATCCTCCTTAGTTAGTGCCCTGAGATATTGGGTCGATTACTACTATTGGACCCCGTACATATATCAGAGAGATATAGCACAGGGAAAACCCTTGTCTGTAGAACCCTTGAATACCTAGCCCTTGGGGACATAAACATAAACAAATTAAAACAGA
>JASDQU010169799.1:13515-26658 GCA_032191745.1 Picea mariana | reverse complement strand
ATCATGATCATGATTTCGAGTGGGTGGAAGACCTTTGGGAATATCTTCAAATACTTTGGAATGCTTATTGATGATCCCTTGGATATATAGGGGAATACATGGCTTAGATGTTTGAATGTCTAGTGAAAATAGTTGTGCAATTACACCTTGATTCCCCTTTTTAAATAATTTGTTCATGCCATTAGATCTTATAACCTTAATGGGTTTTCTTGTGATACCTCTTAACTCAATTTCTTTTCCTTCCAATGAAAATTTCATGAAAATTTATTGAAACTTAAAATCCACTGTTCCTAATGATTGTAACCATTGGATTCCTAGTATGACATCAACACCACCCATGGGTATAGAAATCTTTGGACTATTCATTACATATTCCCCCATAGTAAGATTGATCTTATTTCATTTTTCTGAGCAATTGATAGTTCCTCCATCTGCAATCATTACTTGAAACTCTGGTGATGGATATACAAAGCAATTGAGAGCTTTGGCTAATTTATAGTGAATGAAATTATGAGTACTACCAGAATCAATTAGGACTATTACCCTTTTATTTTTGATATATCCTTTGATCTTGAGGGTTTGAACAGTGCTAATTCCAACCAATGCATTACACGATATTGTGGGAGTCAACTCTTCAGAAGAAATCGTGTCTATGTTTTCATCTTGAGATGGTTCTTGTTCTTGTTCTTGTTCTTCTTCCTCTTCACAATATATGTAGAATAATTTCTTCTCACCACACTTATGTTCCTTATTGTACTTGATGTCACAATTAAAGCATAAACCTTTTGCTTTTCTTTCCTCCAATTGTTAAGGTGTCAACCTTGTAGGTTGAGGTGTATTAGAAGAAGGAACATTATTCTCTCAATAGATGTTAGGAGTGGTCCTTCTAGTAGCCATAGCCATATTTTTACTTTCAACATTTATTTCCACCCTAAATGAATTCTCCAATGATTTGGGTTCCCAAAGGAGAACCTCATGTTGAATGCTATCCCTTAAAGTTCCTATGAATACATGAATCAAGTGCTCATTTGGAATATCTGTTACCTTTATATTCAGTCTTTGGAAGTTCTCAATGTGCTTTGTAACTGAACCCTTTTTCTTGAGATTTATCAATTGGCTAAATAAGGTATTGCTCCTTGTATCCTCATAGTGTGCTACCATTTCTTCCGTGAAAATTGCCCAAGTGACGAGTGATTTTCAAGAACAAAGCCATGGATACCACACAAATTGATTGGGTTCTAAATATAAAGAAGTGATTCATACCTTTTGTGTATGTGGCACATTATGTAGATCAAAGAATTGCTCCATCTAAAGTATATATGTGATTGGGTCCTTGCCATCAAACTTCTTCATATCAATCTTAGGAAAGTGGTTGGTCTTCAACCCAAAGTTAGAGTTGCTCCATTCTTGATTCATCTTCCTTATGTCCTCATCATGAATTTCATGGGATACATTTTCACTTTCAAGTGTCCTCTCTATTAGGAAATTTTTCAATTGTTCCATGATCTCCCTTTTTAAACCATTCATCTTAGTATCCATTATTTCCTCCAACTTAGCTTCCGTTGAATCCATCATCCCTTGTAGTTAATATTTTGTTACTGTCTTATTTTGTAAATAATTTATGTCCCTATGCATTTCTTCACCTTCATCAAGAGTCCAAGTAGGACTATTTGGAGGCTTATTTGGTGTAGAAGTTCCCTTTTTTTGATCCAGAATCGGATCCAGGAGCTTGATGGGGCTCAGAACGGCCTAAAAATAAAAGTTCTTAGAATCGCTTCAAAATGGATGTGTGTATAGTTCTCGTCGATAAAAACCCAATGCAACTTGAACAGGCTCAAACATACGTCATATTCTCAAGTTATGGCGATCTGTTTGTTTTTCCAAACATGCAAAAAAATGTTGACTGTATAGTTCATACAGTCCATACAGTGCCACGTGGAAGCTGACTGTACAAGCCATACGAACATGTAGTTGACATGGCATGCATAGTCAGTGCTGACATGGAAGCTTATGGAGGTGACACATGGCAGGCTGACTGGGCATATGGAGCTAACATGGACAGGACAGGTGGACCAACTAGGAAGTGATACATGTCACCACTACAAGGGTGACATGTGGCATGTCTGTACGACAACACGTGGCAGGGTACGGTCAACTGACATGGTAGGTAACTAGGTAAAAAACTCAATAGACAATTGGACGAGTCAAGTGTCAACACGTGGCATCAGTTGGAGTGAGTGGTGAGGTGCCACGTGGCCCAGACATGGGCTGCCACGTGGCACCCATGGATTGGTTCAAGTTTCTTTGCAAATTTTTTATGACTCTAGTGGTATCGCCCCCATGACCTATTGTACAGGATAATGCTTTGGGAAGCTTGAGCTTGCTAGGCTACCCACATATGGTGCTTACAAGCTATAGCACAATCTTTGTGTTGAAAGTTAACAAAGAATCTGGGCGGAGGAGTTTAGGGCTGGGGTCTAGCCCGCAACACCGACTATATGACTATCACACATGAACCTCCATTGATTGTCTTTTCTGTGTGGATATAACCACAGTCCCAACCCTCGAATCTGGTGTAATCCCATGTGACCTAGGATTCATTTCTGGTTTCTAGCGTGAAGGGTTCTAGACTCGGTCCTATCAATTGTTTCCATGTGACTAGAGATTGCGAGGTAAGGGCCAGCGCGCAGCCCCTAGGGAGCTGGAGCTTGGCCATATGAATCCATATGACCATGTTTTTGGAGCGCATGCCTAGGATAGAGGGGCTTAGCCCAAATTTTGTTAAAAAATGAATTTTTAACATTATAATATGGATTTTTTAATGATTTCTTCAGCTATTATTAAAGATTTTGGCCCTTTTGGGGGGATATTGATTCTTTTTTGAGGCCAGATCTTGGGAGGAAGTTGGGATATGGTTACCAACTTTAGATATATATAAAAAAAGCCTTCTTGAGGCCATGGAGGATATTTAGAGCAGGTTTATGCTGAATATTTTCCAAGCCAAAGCCATTTTTATGCAGGGAAGCTGTTGAGGAGCGCACCTTTGCGGGCCATTTATGGGAGCTCCAGTCATCCGATTTGAGTGTCATTTCTTCTGTTGGGTTCTAGAGATATGGTATAACAAGACCAAATCAGTTTTGTAACCTTTTGGCACTGCTTTGATGTACTTATTGAGCTTTGAACAAAAATAAGAAAGCCTCACCCACTGAGACAAAGGCCCAGAGACATAGGTGAGATTACCGAACTCCATTATCACATTGGAGTTATTGTTTGCTGATTTTTTATGCTTCATTTCAGTTCTATACATATTTATATAGCTGTCACATTTCTTCTATACTTCTTCCTCTTTATTTAAGCTTCCTAATTGGTTAATCAACACATGCTTAATAACTCAACCATAGTCGTGTAAAAGATCTTTTCGGATCATGGGATACATTTTCAATTTCATATGTCCTCTCTATTAGGAAAATTTTCAATCCTTCCATGATCTCCCTTTTCAAACCATCCATCTTAGTATCCATTATTGCCTCCAACTTAGCTTTCGTTGAATCCATCATCCCTTATAGTTCATCTTTTGTTATAGTCTTCTTTTGTAAATCATTTATGTCCCTACGCATTTCTTCACCTTCATCAAGAGTCCAAGTAGGACTTTTTGGAGGCTTATTTGGTGTAGAAGTTCCCTTTTTTGGTGGCATGTTGGCCAAGTATCACTTTAAAACTTGATTTTGAGGTGGTTCTGCTAGACAATCTTTCTTTTATTTTATCTCCAAATTTTCGGTCCTTCTGGGTATGAAAATTTATGTTTTGTAGTTCTCTAATATTTATTCTATGCAATGCCACATGTATGATCAAAATTGGATGTGCCAAGTGGAATTTATGGTAACTTCCCCACAACTTGCTGATTTTTGGCCTTTCCATGGGATCTCACTTGTATAGAGTGCCCCACACAAAATAATTGATATAAAATTCTGAAAATTGTACCAGAAATACTATAGAATGTCCATTATCCAATGCATCTAGTCTCACTCAATTTGGATACTAGAGGAATAATTTATGATTGTTTTACCTAGAACACCTTCTTGAGACTAGTCAATAGAACTAGTCAGATACCCTATATTCCACAGGGTGTATCTACAAATGTGAGATGACCCAAAAGATAAAATTTTTATCACAGATACCTTAATAATTTCTGTGAATTTCCTCCAGATTTCAAAGTCTGAAACATTATAGAAACAATTTCATAGAGAAAATTCTGCGATGACTAAATTATGAATGATTCCAGAACCCTATCTTACACAGGCTATATCTCCGAAATTTTAAGGCCTCAAAAGATGCAATTTGAACCCAACGTACCTTAATCCATCTACTAAATATCCTCCAAGGGGTTCCTTCAGAAATGTTGTAGAAAAAAAATATAGCGAAAATTCCAAGTTGTCTCAGATGTAGCAGTGAAACTCAAAGACCTTGAGCTTTGATACCAAATGTTAACAACCAAATATCAAGATAGCATAGAAAAACCACAGAATAAGTACTCAACGCCTTGAAAAAGATATAATTTCAAATGATAATCCTCTTTGAGGGGGAAACCTCCTTATACACCACATAAATTTCCCAATACAAGATGATTGCAAATGAAAATGTCTCCTTGGTATATATAGGAGACTAGAAGGTACAATTACAACTAATGGACCCAAACCGACATAAATAAAATAACATTACTAATGTAATATGCCACAATTAAGGGGTAATGTGCCACTGTTTATGGCTTAACATACTCCATTCTTTACTTCATTAGTCATGGTTATTTGATTATCTTGTAAGATGAATTTGTGTATTTCTTCTCTTATTATGTTTTGATTTTCATATCAACTATATATATATATATATAATTCAATTATTGTCAACAAGAATTGATATGAAAATCAAAACATAATGAGATAAGAAAGACACAAATTCATATTAGAATTTTTGGGTTGAGAACACCTAACCATGATGATGTAGGTGATGAATTTTATTCCACCCACCCATTGAAAACAATTAGAAAGGCCTTGAGAAAGGAAAATAAAGAACTCCTTACATTGGCTAGGTGTGAGCCTATAGAGGATAGCACAAAAAATATGAGATTTTTAATGTACGATATAGAACGATATGGGGTAAGTGTGTTGGAAACTTGGTTGTAATTGATGTCAACCCTAGAAGAATCCCTGAAGCAGGTCCAGAAGCCCTTGGAAGTGATGGGTTTATTTGAAGGAGTCTCCAAAGTGGTCCCCTTATGATGTAACTCTAAGCATGGCTCTCATGGGAAGACGCTTTGAAGAAGCCTATGAGAAACCTTAGGTGTTAAGAAAATAATTTACAATGTATGGTCAAGAAGCCGTGAAGATATGGTGAGGAATCCCCAGAGGTGTTGTCATGAAGCCCGAATTTTATTGAATAAAAATAGTATAAAGGACATTGCAAATGCATGCAAAAAACCTATGGATTGATAGTCCTCGTCAAGACATTTCAAATGGTAGGTGGAAAACCATGTGGTTCCTCATGATTGAGGAGATATGCCCTCTTAAAGATTAGAAAAATGATTGCAACAAGAAGTTACAAGTCGGCCCTAAAATCAAGTAAAGGAGAAAAACAATTTCAACAAGAAGTTATAGGTCGGCCCTAAAGACAAGTAAAGGAGGTAATTGGATGGATATAAATACACATTAAGAGCCTCTCATTTTCATTATTCAATATTGTGATCTCTCATCACAAGCTTGGTAGTGAATTTCAGAGGGAAGATGAAGTGAACAAGGGTGAAATTCCAAGGGAAGATGAAGTCTTGTTATGATGTGTTCTAAGGTATGTTCTTTAAAGGTCATATTGGAATTTCCACTATAACGTTTTTTATATAATGATTCATATAGTGAAAAATGGAGGCTATTGAAAAGACATATCAAGGTAACTGTGGTATGAATTTCATCTTCTGGGCCATTTTACTTTTGGAGATACACTCTATGGAAGATATGGATTTCGACTAGTCTTGTAACTAATCTTAAACAAGTATTTTAGGTAAAACAATCATAAATTCTTCATAAAGGATTCAAATTATGTGAGATAATTTGTATTGGAAAGAGTACAATTCATAGTATATTTTGTGTGAGGTTCACAATCAAATATAAAATATTGAGAACGTGGCATGTTGTACAAGTTCTCTCTCCAGAATAGGACAACATTCAGGAAGGTCCGCCATTTTCATTATATCTCTTTTTCAGTGACGAATCAAGGAGAGAAACTTGGAGGAATTTTGGAGAAGATATCAAATAATATTGGGTACAAGTTTCAGACCTTGATTCATTAAAGTGGGCTTATGATATTTATGTGGACTCAATTTCTCTATGGACCCAGTTTTGATGTATCAATGATAGTAACAGAGACATTGACATAAATCATCTTCAGTGACAATGACTTATGAGGAAATTCACGACATCATTTGGTAAAAATTTGTGTGATGGATTTGGAGAAGAATAGTTGAGGACCTAGAGTTGATATTGGACCAGACCATATTATGAGAATAATTTTGAAACAAAGGTGGAAGGGTGGTGAAAGGAAGGATATAGAGGTCTCCTTCAAGTTGGTTCCTGAGAAACAAGGGTGGTTGGGTGGTGCATGGGCAAGTTGATTCTTGCATGGGAGTTGCAGCTTTCTTTGAGTTGGTTCTCATAATACTAGGGTGTTGGTGCCTCCTTCCAGTTGGTGCGGGTAAATTAAGGAGTTGGAGCTTCCTTCAGGTTGGTTCCTATAAATTAGGGGGTTGGTGCCTCCTTCCAGTTGGTGTTGGTAAATATTGGAAGTTGGTGCTTCCTATGAATGCAATATTCAAGATATATATATTAAAAGAATTTTGTGTTTTTCTCTTGTTTTGGTTTCCACATAAAAATATCTTGTGTACTATGTTTGATGTTATGAATTGTTGAACAACATTGTTAATAAGTTAATGTTTACATGTTTTGATTAAAAATGGTAAACAATGCTCAATATTGATTCACCCCCCCTTCTCAGTATTGGTGAATATTCCAACAAAGTGTCATTAAAAAAAAATATTATTTATCAGACATATTAAATTATAAATTATAGTTTTCTACCTTTATACGAGCTAAACAATTTTTTTTATTTCTATAGAAAGTTTTGGATTCGATACCTTGGTTTGGTCATGGGGACGTTGCTGGTAGAATTCATGCACCAACTCCACAACATCCTATCACAAGCCACATATCAGTGATGATATTTTCCACTATGTATGTGGTTCAGACGACTATAACTCTCAGGGCCCATGAGATGCCCTTACTATGCACACTAGTCCATGCACATGATGTTGTACAGGGAGAATCTCATGAGCATGATTCTACACATTGTTATTTAGGAGCATCATATGTTAAAAGTATGTGAACAATCTCTCTCACCTTTTTGGCGGATTATAACATGGTTTTGTTGAAGATACAACAAATCCCAGGTATTTATCAATATCTTAATTAATTCCTATTATTTAATTGAAACATAAATCTCTCCAATTATTTTAAACTAATGATCATATTGTTTTGTAGGAAACACCATTTTTTACATTACTTTTCATTGCAAGGCCTTATATATTTTTGGTCCCACCATTCACACATGATGGAATGCTGATAATCCAAATTTGAAAAATAATCTCATTAACCATTTGGTCATCCTATTTGGCAAAATTTTCTACAAGTTCAAAATCACCACGAAGGCCAATTTATATTTGAAGTATGTTAGAGATCAATATAGGGTTCAATTGAAAAAAAACCTAAGTATGATCATGCTTTAGTGATTCTTGAGAGGGAATGGAAGAATATATAGGAGGATGCAAAGGATATTGCATTGAGACGAGAAGGGAAGACACTACCTGACCCTACAAAGTATATGATATTTTGAATTGAATATGCTGAATTTTCTTTAGTTCTATAGAAAACATTGCGATATCTAACATATTTGAAACTTTTCCTAGGCTCCCCAAAACGTTGAAAGAAACCGAGGAAATACTAGAAAAACACAGGAAGGAAAAACTTTTCCAAGGTGGTTACCTCAGATTGAGAGCATGAATTGTAAGTACCAAATAATTTAACCACATTATTGATATAATCATACAAATCTTATTTAATTGTAGCCAATAAGAAAAATTCATGATTTGATGTAATGTAGGGGGATAGGTTCAAAATTTCTTCCAATGAAGAAGAATTGAAGGTCAGGTTTGTTGATTATTTGGGTTGGTTGTCATTGATGTCAACCCTTGAAGCAATTCCAGTAGCAAATTTCAGTAGCCCCAACAATATGGTTAATGGACTTACATTTTTTTGATGTATAATGGTATGACTATTAGTATATTTTCAGATACGACTATTCTAGATGGATAGTACATGCCATGCCATTTCTGGTGATATGTGGAATGTCACATAACTCCTCACAGTTAGAGATTTATGGCCTTGTGAAGTTGGAAAACCCTCATGAGTTATCTAGAAGGTCAAAGAAATCAAATTATTCTAGAAGCTCCTAGAAGAAGTTGACTAGTCAAGTGGGTAAAACTAGGAGTTAATCATGGATTAAGTTGTTGCAATAAGAAAATAATTAAAAACAAATTAGTTGCAACAAGAAGTGGAGAATTTACTATTTGTGGATAAAGTGGTTATAAGTGGACAAGTGGTTAGAAGTGGGTTAGCCCTAAAAGAAGGAAGTTGGGTTAAGTTGGTTAGAAGGTAACCCCTTGAGGATGCTATAGGTAAGTATAAATAAGAGAGAAAGGATCTCCTTTTAGCATCTATTAAGAAAAATGAATATATATTATTGTGTAAGGTTTATTTAGGCACTCATTGATACATCTGAAGTTACTGAAGTTTGAGTTAGCACAAAGGGTTGACAACAAAAGTTTTGGAATTGCAAAAATACTGAAAAACCCTTAATTTTTGAGGTGTACAAGGGTTGCAGTGGAGAAGGGTGAGTATGTACTTGGGTTGGCAGTATAATAGGGCACATATATATGGGAAAATCCATGAAATATTGAGTTGTTGAGGCTGCTAGGTTCTTAGAGTTTGAAAGCAAGCTCCTAGGAAGGTCTATAGTGATCAGGTACAACATATCTATCTAAAAATTCAAAAGGTATGTCATATTATTATGTGTAGTTGGATATTTTTGTCTCCATGAGAGATGGTTATGGGATTTTGAGGTTTTTCCCTAGAGAGGGTGTTGGTTGTATGGCACTTATGGTATGAACTAGATCTACAGAAATACAACACTAGTATGTTGGTATTATTCATTGATTCATCTTGTTGGTTCAAGTGTTGATACATAGTTTGTATTTATTGGTACATGGTTGACGGTTTTGGTTGTGAAGGTGTTGGTATGGCGTGAGTTTGCAAATCAATAAGTGTTTAATGTCTATTCCATGTGAGGATTATTACACTTGTTCATGATTGTACACACATGTATGACACATGAATATAGAGACATAGATGCACATGGTTAAGGGATGTATAAGATTATTCATGAACATGGAACAAATACAAATAAGACAGAGTGACAGGTTTCAAGTTGATGAGATAGAGGCAACAAAGTGTTTGAAGTTTCAGAAAAGGTGAAAACCCTATCTTTCTGAAAGTGTACACAAGCAACAATATAGATAGGCCATGTACATATGCAGACTACATTATAGATAGGGTGAGTGCATACGTGAGCTACAACATATATAGGTCGCATACCTGTTGGGTTTTGTTGGTACAGGATGAGTATACATACAGGTTGGTTACAGGTCAATGGAACATGTTGGTTATAGGTTGTTGGTATAGGTTGGTACATGTTTACAGTGGTATATCTCATAGTGATAGTGTGGTAGTGGTTTCATCATTTGACACTTATATTTTAGGGTGGTAGGATGGGGCAAGGATAGGTGGTTGTAGCTGTTGTTCCTGAGATTGATTCTAAGGCTCAAAGAATAATGTCAGACATCAAAGGTTTTAAATGAAGTGCTTTTGTGAGTGCTTTTTTCTACCTTCATTTTTTTGAGAAATAACCTTTAAATGAAAATAATGTTAAGATAGTACAAAGTTTGTATCTCGTTATCTAAGTCATAATTATAATGTCAAATGATGTAGAAATATTTACAAAACTGTTAAACAAAGTAAGGTATCAATTACAGATAAGTCTCATATTGTTTTCAATAGAAGAAAATTAGAATGTGCACCCTTGAAAAGGAGATAAACATGTAGTAATTCACGCAGATCATAGGTCTTGTTTTACTCATAGTAATAACAGAGGAAAAGTTGTTATTGAATGAAATCCTGATGTAATATGATCACAATAGATGTAGTACTAAATTGAAGTCATTCACTCTTCAAGAACTATAGAAAGAAATTCAGAGAAATGGAAACATAGAGGAAACACATATCTCAAATTGAACGAAACTTAGAATCTTTGTCTGCACTTGTATTAATACTCAAAAGAGTTTCTCTTTTAAATTTGACAAAAAGAAACCAACATTGGGCGAGAAGCCGCCAGGAGTAGATCTAAGATCTATCTATTTATACCAAAATGTCTCAACTGAAAATCGTTTGACTTTCCACAATATCTACCTAAATATAGAATACAATATGAATGAAATAACAACTTGGAAATATTGTTGAGTTTTGATTTGATGTGCTGGCGCTTCATTGGTCCCTTCGTTTGCTCGTAGATGCACTCGTTTTCTTTTGTTCTTTGAACTGGGTACACATGTCCATTAAGACCACCAAAATCATTTTCTTACTGTCTCTGCCATATGATTCCGTTGACATATGTCCCTTCAAATTTGTTTACTGGGATAAGGAATTGTATCTGAAGATCTAGGGGTGGTAATTGGATAGGTAGCTCAGCACTGGATCGTTATGGGATGGATAACAGTTACAAGGAAGAGTAATTGTTCAAGAATAGGATGACATGGGGATGAGTATCCAATAAGGAGGTGGGATGAGTGGATGCGAGAATGTAGGTGGTAGGTAGACAATATCGGGAGTGTGGAGGGTGTGACAGGCTGGAGGTTGAAAGGTAGAGTGGGTGGAGGACAAGTGTTGAGTCAGGATTCTAACTGTCCATCGTCAAATAATAATAAAATAAAATAAATGACCTAAAGTCCCTTTATACTTTTATATTTTGCGGGGGCGCGAGGAAGTGGTTTTGAGGTAACCCACCTTTCTTCCCGCAATGCACCTGGTGATGCCACATACCCCTGAGATAAAACCACGGTTTAAATTGTGGGACTGCCCTTTGAAATTAAACCTCATGCAACTTCGCCCCCCACAATCACTCTCAGCCATTGATCTCAAGAAATCACGATCCACAATACTTCAGACCTGATCAGATTGTCTCTCTTGCCAGGTTTAGCCCTTCCCTGCCATATTTGGTCCCTTACCTATTTTATCAAGCTTCCAAACCGGTTTAGCATTCCACTAGATTTTGAAATCTGATCCATCAAGCTTCCTTGCAACTTTTCGTGGTGTCATAATTCTTAAGGAAATAAAATTATCCTGCATGTAACAAGAGAAGTTTGTAATCTCTTCATTGAATGAAAAACTGTTATTTGCAAATGGTAAAATAACTTTGAAATTCAAAGTGTTTTATTCGTAAATTCTATCGGTCTTCGTATAGATCTACCGACGAAGAATTTATTAAAAACTTAATGGAATTTATTGCCTGGTGATTCACAATCTTTATTGAAATCATTAATCTTAATCAATCATAGATTCCATTAATACTTTGACAGTTCAACATTCGAAATTTTTGGATGTGATAGGGAATAAATCTCCCGAAGGATGAATTCATAGAGACGTTAATCTCTTATTTTGTTTTAACATAATTGGTTGGAGGATTTTATATTAAAAAAATAATAGAAAAAATTCAAAAATTACATATGGCAGGGTGGGAGAACCTCTGCTGCTTCCATAAGAGCTTAATTGTCTATGGGGGTCTATAAAAGTTGTATCATCCAGTCCATAAGTGTTGCAGTTCTTCCATGTAAAAATGGTGATATACAAATTCAAAATCAACAAAAATTTACAGTTCATTTGAGACATGATTAGTGGTTTAGAGAAAACGTAGAATCTTCATGTTGTTCCGCCTGTCGACCTACTGGGTTCACCTCTACATGGTGGTGGTTTTCATGTCCTGGTGCTAAGGGTACTGAGTGATGGTCATTACTTCCTATTCAATGAAAGGTGGATGGGAGTTGAGACTCGTCAGAGCCAACATAATTCGTTGGTTGTTGTGGGTTTGCCAATTGTTGGGTGACAACCCCTAGTTGTCTTGTATTTCTGTTAATTCCCCTTAAGCCTATCGCCAATTATTGATTATGGTGATTTTCCTACTGATTCAACAGTGTTTGTAGGCCTACCAATTATTCATGAATCCCCTAGTTCTCTTACTGGAATTCTCGGTGATGATCATCTGTATGCTCCTCCGCCCTCCTAACGTCTATGCGTAGTGCTCGAAACTACTCTCGAAGCTCCTCTAAAATGGAATTCAAACAAGAGCAGTGTGCTCTTGACATTCTCCACATGTTGGTGTAGAGACTTGGGAGCAGAGAAGACAAGAAGGCGTCGAGAAAAAAAATCGAGCAGAGGTTGAAGAAACGTTAAGTGTGAACAGAATGAGCAGAGAAGAGATACCAACATGATTGGAGGCTGAATGATCTGAAGAGCCAAGTGAAAGTGTTGGGTAATATCTAGAGCCACCATGAGTGTTGAAGTGACATTCCCTTGAGGGTAGAGGGAGAGAGAATCACCCATGATCAAAAGTGACTTCACGTAGGATGAAAAAATGGAGATGATGCTATAGGCTTGTGGTTGATCATCAGGGAAGGCATGTGAAGATCCATGGTAATAAGGGCAAGTAAAGGAAGTTGGAGAAAGGACACAGAGGGAGAGAGAATCACCCAAGTGCCTCCTTTCCTGAATGATCTGAAGAGCCAAGTGAAAGTGTTGGGTAATATCTAGAGCCACCATGAGTGTTGAAGTGACATTCCCTTGAGGGTAGAGGGAGAGAGAATCACCCATGATCAAAAGTGACTTCACGTAGGATGAAAAAATGGAGATGATGCTATAGGCTTGTGGTTGATCATCAGGG
>JASDQU010169798.1:7725-21102 GCA_032191745.1 Picea mariana | reverse complement strand
GGAGCACCTTATGAGAGTCTTTGAGAGTGAAGGATTCGCGGACCAAAAAAGCTGTCAGGGCTTGGAAGCCAAAGAAATTGAGAAGACACCTTGTTATAGGGATGGACGTAGGTTTGGAGGAAACATGCCAACTCTCCCTTTGTGCATTAGTTGGGTGATTCTCCTATAAATCCAGGAGAAACATCTCTTTCGCAGAGTGGATGAATTTACATTGGTTTCCTATATTTGGATATGTGCTGGAGTTTTTAACTCTACCATTTGGGTGGATTGGTCTGGTCTTCAAAACTCTGAAAGATGCTGAGCATATTCTGAACAACTTCCGAGATTTCGAGGGTGGAAGCATTATGCTGAAGAGGTGGAGGATGATATTTGATCAGACCACGGATTATTTCAGCCATCGTCATGTCTGGGTCTTGCTCCCAAGACTNACCTATGGAACAAAAAGGCTTTGACATCCATTGGGAATCTTCTCAGCCGCTTTCTAAAGGTTGATGAAAGTGGGATACTCTCACAGGATAAACGAATGGCGAGGGTCTTAGTCGAATTAGACGTCAATGTTGGTCTAATGGATATGTTGGAGCTAGAGTGGCATGGTCAGGTTATGGTCCAGCACTTGGATTACCAGGGATTACCCTTCTGATTCTCAAACTGTCGTCGGACAGGACATTTACGTAGAGAATGTTCCAACTGGATTGGAGATGGAGGGTCTGAGGACACCCTGGAAATTCCCTCTATTGACCTGTACATGAGCGAAGAGGAACATGAGGCGCTGGGTGCCTTTTCTAATGAATGTGTAGTCGATTCAGCGAGTGATTTTTCGGGAACATTTATTGGTAAGTTAAGGTCATACTGTCCTACCTTGTTTTTTAAATTATCAGCTTGGGAACAAGATTTTTTGGATAAATCTTTTCTGTCGACTGTGTCAATTGTTGAGGTAGACAGTAGTTCAAGGATTTTATTGACATTGGGGGCTCCACCTCTGAATCTGAAAGGAACACTCTTGCCCCGACCTTTGTTCAATCTTTACCCTATTTACCGCTTGTTCCCTTGCCACTGCCCTGTTTGGACAATGTTCCTACTTCTCAGACTATTCATGAGTCTTCTCTGAGTCTGGATGATGTTTTAGATACCTTGATCCCATCTCTTAGAGACTCAGATAGCCCCATTCCCTTTCCTACCTATCGGGGACTGGATGTCCAGCAAGGAAACACTACCAATGAACTTAGTCTCCTTACAACTGGAATGGGGGGTCAACAGGGGAAAGCATTAGCTTGGTCACGAGGTCTGGGGATGGAGCTTTCCCCTATCAAGACACAGAGTGCACGTAAAAAATCAGGGCAATCTTCTTCAACTGTTGAACAGCTTCTAGTTTCCACTCACGACCTAGGGGCGCTTAGAGGCATGAAATCCCTTGCAAGGGATAAATCACGACCCTCCTCTCCCTGAACATTAGAGGGGTAGGAGGCCCCCTAAAATTGCCTTCGTTACAAAGACTCCTAGTTATTACTAAGCCAGATATCATTTTTTTTCAAGAGACTTTAGTGGATGAGGTGAAGGCCAGAAATTTTATGTATTCTCTTTGTCTAACTTGGATGATTAGTGTGGTCAGTTCAGTAGGGAAGTCGGGTGGAATTCTGGTGGCATGGAACCCTATTTTATTTGAGTTGCAATCATTTCTAAGTGTTGGTGGAATATTTTTGACAGGTTTATACATACCTGATAAAAGTAGGATTTTCTTTTTAAATGTGTATGGACCTTGCACCGGGTGAAGATAGTTCTGGGAACAAGTGGATGCTAAGGGATTACTAGCACATGATGCCCTTATTCTAGCAGGGGATCTAAATTTCACAACTAGTTCTAATGAAGTGTGGGGTGCAAGGGCATTAACCGATCCTTTGGAACGATTTTTCGGAGATCTTTTTGTAAACAATCAATTGGTGGATGTTCAACCAACGGAGTTAGTGCCAACATGGCGTAATGGCAGAAGTGCAGTACATGGGATTCAAAAGCAACTGGACAGGGTATATGCATCAGAAGCTCTATTGGATGACTCAACTAGGTACAGATCTTGGGTAGAACTTCCTTACATCTCAGATCATGCACCTATGATCTTCCAATTGGACCATGGATATAAATCTGTAGCTTTTCCTTTTAAATTCAATCTTGTGTGTTTGATTGAAGAGTCTTTTGGGGATATAGTTCAATTGGAATGGTGCACACATCAGGATTCTGGAGAGGATGGAGCTCAAAGAATATTAGCACTGAAGCTAAACAAACTAAAGGCCCCAATAAAGATGCGGTTAGCAGAAAAGAAAAAAAAATGATCACAGTTCCTATGAAACTTTAGAAGATGAGATTGTGCATCTTACAAAGCAAAGTTGGGGAAGTGATTTTAATTATGACTTGGGATCTCGATTGAAACTACTTGAAACTAAACAGAACAATTTTTTGATGGCCAAGGAGGCATGTTGGCACCTGAAGAGCAGAGCAACGTGGATCCAGTGCGAGGATAAAAATACAAAGTATTTTCATCACTTTGCTAGTTATAGACGCAATAAAAAACACCTATGGGAAATCAAAGATGAGCAGGACCAGATACATCATGGGCAGAAGGCTATTAAGACTGAAGCAAAGAGATTATTCAGATCCTTCTATCAAGAATCGACTCAGAACATGATCGTGACTAGTTTGCATCTATGAGATTGTATCCTAGATTGGTCTCGGAGGAGGAAGTCCACACTCTTGAAAAACCTATCACCGTGGAGGAAGTATTAGAGGTTCTAAAAGGATTCACCAAAGATAAAATTCTGGGCCCTGACAGGTGGACTGTTGAATTCTTCTTACACTATTTTGACTTGGTTGCTAAGGATCTGTTGGAAACTGTTGAAGAATCGCGCCTCACTGGTGAGGTGAACATGACACTGAACTCGACCTTTATTGCACTTATCCCGAAGGTTAACGACCTTGCCACTTTTGGAGATTTTCAGTCGATTGCTTTATGAAATCTCTGCTATAAGATCATTTCAAAGATTATTTCTAAGAGAATCAGACCGATTTTGTCGCGCACCTTATTAAAGGAACAATTCAGCTTCTTGAAAGGAAGACAAATTATTGATGCTATTGGAACTGCATAGGAGTGTCTTCACAACATCAGAGAAAAAAGGTTTCAGGTCTTAATCCTTAAGATTGATTTAAAGAAAGTATATGAATGCATAAGTTGGGATTATCTCAGGTTGGTCTTACTTCAATGTGGTTTTGGGCTGCCAATGACAAAGTGGATTATGGGGTGCATAACGACAACAACTTTTGCGATTTTAATCAATGGTGAGCCTACAGACTTCTTTAATAGTGACAGAGGGCTCAGACAAGGATGCCCACTTTCACCTTAGATAAATGATCAAAAAAATACCTTTCTACAGTATGGTGTGCGACAACATGTCCTGGTTCTCTGAAAACTATCTTTCTTTATAATTTTCAGGATCTCTCAGAGGGTTTCAGGTATCTCGGTTACTTTTTAAAGATCGACGGGTAGAAAACTGAAGATCGACAATGTCTAATAGAAAAATATGAAAAGAGGATCAACCACTGGTGCAATCGGTGGTTGTCCATAGGGGGGCACTTGGTTCTAATTAAAGTCATCCTTGAAAGTCAGTCAGTTTACTGGTTGGCACTCACAAATCTTCCATCATCGACTCTCCAAAGAATCTGTGAAATTGTCTTTAGTTTCCTTTGGTCGGGATGTAGAAAAAAGAAGAGTTATCGTCTTTGTAATTGGCATCTGATCGCTAGACCAAAGCATCATGGGGGTTGTGGGTTGCCGAACCTGATTAGCTTCAGTAGAGAAATGGCGACGAATAGTCTCTGGAGGGAACTTATGCAGGAAGATTTATGGCATCAAGTTTTAAAAGATTAATATCTTCCCTTTGTATCTGTTGCATATTGGATCCAAACAGTTAATATCACAAAGGAAAAAGGCTCACAGTCCTGGAAATATCTTTTAAAATCACTTCACATTCTCCTGCACTAGATAGCGTGGAGCCCGGGGACCGGATACTGGGTATGCGGGATTCGACCTTTCTGTCGGAAGAGTTAATCTCTACGATAAATCAGAGAGGTGTGTACTATTTATATCAGGCCCATTGTGAGCCCCATGCGGGGATGATTTGTTCAAACTAGTATACTGGTGATGAACTGGATTTAGATGGGCATCTTCACACATAATGGAAAACCTATCATTGTGCTCTCATAAACACTGGAGTTCTTCTGCAAGAAAGACTGGATGCTTTAAAATGGATAAGTGGAGATTCGTCAGGTCAGTTATCTATCAAGAATGTATATTTGGCAACAAAAAAAATGAAATGGAATTTTATGATAGGAGGATGGAGGAAGGCTATGTGGTCCTGGGATTTCCCTCTGAAAATAAAGCTCTTTATTTGGTTGATGGTGGAGAATAAAATTCTCACATGGGATATCCTTCGGCGCAGAGGATTTATAGGCCCGAGTATTTGTATTTTATGCAAGAAGAACTTAGAATCAACTCAACTCATGCTTATGGAATGTTCCTTTACGTCGGAAGTCCGGGGAAAGGTTAAAAACTCCATAAACTATTATAGTATCTGGGCAAGTTACTCTTTAATGGAGTGTTTCAAACAATGGAAAGTACAGAATTTATCTTATCCAACCTTGCTGGCTCTAATTTGTTGGTATATTTGGAGGGAACAAAATTTTGTGATCTTTGAAGACAGTGTTCTCTCTGTACAGAAGGTGATTCACCGATCATTATTGGCCATGAGGGAATACAACATAAAGTTGAAATTCACTGCTCGAAGGTCGGGGCTAACACAACCAGCGGTGGGAGGCACGATAGGCTGGTTTGATGGGGCGACATCATCATCGGAACAAAATAGTGGAGTTGGTGGAGTTATAAGGATCAACGAGCAACGTTGTTATAAATGGTTATTCAATTGCGGTCCGGGCACTAATACCAGAGCGGAACTGTTGGGCGCTTGGGCCCTTCTCTCTCTGGCTTCTTGGCTTTCCATTCAGGATATTCATGTTCTGGGAGACTCCAAGATTATCATTGAATGGCTGTGGGAAAAGGTTCATCTTCAAGTGGTCACTTTGGACTATTGGAAAGATAGAATCATTGTATTAATCAAACAATTCCATAAAATAACCTTCGCGCATGTGTACAGAGAAGATAACAAAGCTGTGGATAGTCTATCAAAGCAGGTGCTCCACAAGGATCTAGGGAAGATCATCTATTTTCAATGTGTAGAGGAACATGAGGGTCCCCATATGTTTCTAGACCTTTACTAGATTTATGGTCTTCAGTCATGATTGTCCAGCTTCTTTTTTTGGGATGATTAGTGGGCATTTATGTATTGTCGTTTATCTTTTTTTGGTATGGAATGGTCCAACGTCTAATTCTAGATATATCCTTGTGGATGTCTACTAGTTTTTTGGAGTGGAATATAGCTCATGTACTCGGGGACCTATATCTATGTGTTGCTTTGGGGCGGGAAGGGCTTTACTGGTTGTTTTTTGACATAAGTGTGAATCATGTAATTGATCAGTTTATATTTATAATACAAATATAAAGCGCAATTTTCCGTGAAAAAAACATTTCCACAAAAATAAGGTATATATACCTTTATAAAAAAAATTAACAACAAATTTTAGCAATCAAATCATTGAATTCATAACATTTAACTTTAATCCATTACATAAATTAACCATAAATTAACTTTTTAATAATATGTTATTTTAATTTCATATATAAACCCATACTCACTTTTATTTAAAAATAAATAAAAATATAATATCATATCAAAATATATATTACAATTCTTTAAATAACAATGTAATATCACATAAAGACAAATACACTTCAAATTATAATTGAACTTGCATTTTAAATTTTAATGTTGGAGTCAATCTTTTGACTCGGTCTAATACAAGAGTCTTAGAGGTTTCAATGTAATATCATATTAAAACATAATTATGATGTCATAATTTTAAATGGGGAATTTTTAAAGAACATATTTTGATAGTAAGAGATAAATTTGTAAAAAAACATATTTAAAATTCATAAATGTAAGGTTTTTTAAGTTTTAAATCACAATGTAATATCATTTTAAAACCAATTTCTATTAAAATATTAAGAGCATGTATATAGTGACCATGCATGTCAGTTGGCACCCAATACCGATGGACAATATAATATCACATTAAAACATAAAATTAATATAATTTTTATTTTAAAAATTATGTAATGTCATATTAAAACATAATTGTTATATCATTACATCAATACAATAAGAAAGCTTTCTAACTTATTATTTTCATTTTATCAAGTTACACTCGCATTACAATAATCTTACGCAACATTAAATATTCCATTTACATATATGAATGATTTGAGAAGGCAATTATACTATACATATCGTCTTGTTCGTAGTTTTGATATATAATGACATATTATACATGGGGTATTATTTCATTTATTTTGTTGATTTACATATTTATTTAGTCATGGTAAAGCTCTAATTTATAGATAATAATTTTGGTGATTAATATATATATATTTTTAATTTGCATTATTTATTTTAAATATTAACTCATACCAGCAGTTTAGTTTTCTTAATTTTTAATTTTTGAACTTTTATAATTAAAGGTTTTTTTTTTAATTTTTTAATTTTTTAAACAAGATCTATTTACATTAATATGGTAAAATAAATTATATCTACGGTGTTCTATAGCTCACCAAAAAGGAAACCTGGCCATAGAATGCTTGAGTCTAGTAACCATAATATATTAGAGTTTCCATGTCCAAACCTAATTGACTTATTATATTTATGGTGTTCTATAGCCCACCAAAAAGGAAACTGGGCTGCTTGAGTCTAGTAACCATAATATATTAGAGTTTTCATGTCCAAACCTAATTGACTTATAGAGGTTTAGAACCTCATAAAAAATAGTAAAATTAATAGCGTAAGTCCTCATATAGTGATTGATTTCGATGGGCCTCGTTCTGCATGATGGCTCATGATCGAAACCTGTCGCCATTGAGAGGAGACACCAAAAAATACAACCATGATAAGGGTCGGTGTGGCCCAGGCCAAGTGAGATCCTTGGGTGATTTTGAAAACTTAGATGCCCCTAGGTAGCGGTTTCTCAGCCACATGCTAGTCCTGCAAGTCACAAACACGCTAGCAAATAAAAAAAATATATAGTAAAATTAACACATTAAAACCTAGAACAACATAACTATAAGCAATGACATATGACCAATAAGAGAAACAATAAAGACTTATCAATTATGGCATGAAGGGCTTGGAGGCTCAGGCGCTTTCATATCAGGGACATATTGGTTAATGTCATGTTTAATAGCTTCATCTATAATGACTAGATTCGAGGAGGTTCCCTTAGAGTTTGAGGCACAATCCTTGTCATCGGCCTAGTCATCTGCCACTTCAATTTTGATGCCAAAGACAATCTGCATACCACCTCAAATTTGGTCTCAAACAACTTAAACATGTCCAATAGTTCCTTGTGTTGAGCTCCATGCTCTTGAAGCACTTGGGCAATGAGGGCCTTAGTGAACCAATAGTGCTCAGTATCTCTGAAGACCTTGGTGTCTCTGCTCCATAAGAACCTAGAGTTAGAGAACCACCCCTCAAAATCTTTCTCAACCTGCTCATTTGTCACCTTTTTTTCTTTTCCAAGACAATTTCTTCTAATGTGTCAACCTCTTCTTTCAGCTCAACCGAGAACATAGTATGTAAGGTTTGCTTGGTTCTCTTGGCCACCCTTTCGACTCTGTTCACGAGGGTTATTGAAACTACACCCAAAGCATGCCAAGATACAATTCTACACCTTCCCCTTTGTCCCCTTGAGTTGGATTCAAGAGCCTCCATGTCCAGGTAATATTCCATGTCACTTAACGGATTTGAGATCGGGTGTGTGGGGGCTCAAAGTATCACAAGCCAGTAGACCGAACCACCACCACCATTGAGGACTGTCACCAAAGCCAAGAATTTGACACCATGAGGGTCCATGGTTGAAACTTGGTGCCTAGGGCCCAACAACCAATGTAGACACTGGGAGAACCAATCAATCAACCAAACTATGAAGCTAGTTTGAACCTGAGCCACAAAATTTCCTCTGTGGATGTTTATACCCCCCTGGGTTGTCTTGGTATGGTTGCCCAGTCCAATGCAGCAGAGGAAGACTCCCTAATATGATAAGCACCAAAAAATCAATGGAACCACTAATTAACAAGATTCCTACCTCCCGAAGTCAACAAATCCATAGACAACCTCCAAAACAAAAGCCACAAAATTCCCCCACACAAACCAAAGAATCCAACTCCGTACCCTTGTTGAGACGAGGCAATGCAGAAGGCCCCCACGATCAGGAGGACCAGTTCCTCCATCACCAATAAAACCTGAAGCCCCTTCAACTGAGATGATTTCTTGCATTCCCATCACTCCCATCTCATCATTGAAGCCAATTCACATTGGACAAGCCATAACCATCTTCTAAGTCCTATCGCCATTATTTTGTCAGGCGCCTTTCCTCCACACCAAATGCCATGATACAATGTTACATCCACATACGTGTGTTGTCTAATCGCCCATCCACATGGAGAGCCACTTGGCCCTCATACGTCACCCCATCTAGGTGAAATATTTTAATTTACTACTCATACCCACTTTACTCATTTTAATGTATTAGTCATTACAAAAGTTAAATATATTTGTATATTGATATTAGTCTAATCGGACAAATATGGATCAGGTTAGGTTTTTCATTTTATTTTTGGAGAGGGATTGTCCATTGTCCAAAATGGTTTTTTTTATAGATAGTTAAGCTTACAAGAGAGGTTCTACAAATAAATGGTCTTTGAAGTTTACTTAAAAATTCAATTTAATAATTGATGACAAATTTCCTACCCCACCTCGATATTTTTACATCGAAGGTGTTCTCTAAGGGGAGGTTTCTCTCTCCTTTCGTCATCTATCCACAACGAATCACTAATTGCCACGTATGCATGTTTTTTCAATAATCAACAAGTGACAAGTGCATTCTTTGCCTTCACCGACCCACTTCTCCTTCGTCGACTCAAACTATGACCTGGAGGTCATCACTCACTAACACGCGACCTGGAGGTCATCACACCATTGTACTGCAATGAGAGTGCGGAGAGGCTGCGCATGGTCACCATGAATACAGGAAGAGGGCCATGTATTATGTTGCAACTCAAGTCCACTGCAATCAGCTGATTGTTTGTGCCATAGCTTCTCGACACTTGCAATGAAGTTAATTTGTTGTAAGAGAGGGTCAATTGTTCCAGGGTTGGATGACCGAACAACCCCGACGGCAAAGGTCTCGACAGTTTATTGTGGCTCGGGTCTAATACTTGAAGCATGCTCATCCCCGCCAGATTGAGCCGCAGTTCTTCACTCAACCCATTATGCTGATGAACTGGATTGTGACTCACGAGGTGATGTAGTTGTGGGCGCTTTAACTGGTAAATTACATCTTTTATGTTTTTCTTCCCTATCATAGCTTATATATAAAGATGAAAAACAAAACCTTCAGATATTTTATTGTTTCAAATCCCTTCTATTGATGAATGAATAATACCCAATTTGGGAATAAAAGATATATGTTGGACAAACTTTATGAGCATCTTTTGGATGTTGAAGTAGAGAGATATTCTTGTACAAGATCAAGGAGAAAACTAGCCCATTCCAAATTCACAAAAGAAATAAATCTACATTGTTGTTTCTTATCAACCCCTTAACATTTTATGACCATGTATTTGATTGTTGATATCTCCAGATATTCCAGACAAAGATATCATGGACACGAACAATGAGCAAACTATCCCATTACAAATTCGCATAAGAAATGGATTTGTAGTGTCGTTGCTTTTTCTCTTTTCCCATTAGTTTCTCAATATTGGTCATGAGTTTGATTCTTACTTTTTGTGGGTAAATTCAGCTCTTGATCTCCTGGAAAGGTAAGTGGTAGCAATAATTGGACCACACAAATCTAACATTGTAGAATTCGTATCAAATCTGGGAGATGCAGCCCAAGTACCAGTTATTTCCTTCTCTGCTACAGATCCCTTGCTCTCCAACGCCTGATATCTATATTGTTGGAGATATTGCTTACAATAGAATTGGTTAGATATTGGTTTGGATTTGTTGGAGGTTATTGAGAGATTCTCTCAACCTCTCTCCAAGTTTAGAATAAGTTGGATCTAATAACAATTTTGTAAATATATTTATATTGAGAATACATAATGAAAAATTAAGTTTTGTGTGCAATTGATTTCTCCATTTTGGTATCAGAGCTGAGTGCTCTGGGAAACTCCCTCACGGGAGACCTAGGCGTGTGTGAAGAGTGTGGTGTGTTTTGCTTGTGTGTAAAGGATGGATGCACGTGTTCGTGTAGAAGGAGATGTTGTTGTCGAGAGGAAGCCACCTACCTGTGTGAAGATTTCTATGTGCAGATTTTTTCCTCTGAACTGACCTGTGTGTAGTTGTTGTCCACTGATAGAGAAGTTTTCTTCCATATGAGGGATTTTTCCTCCACACCCAAGATCAAGTCATTCTACCTTCATTGCGAGTTCAATTGTGAATCCATGGTATTCTTTGATATCGTGGATGGAGGAACAACTCACATGAAGAAGAGATAAAGTCCTTCTGGTTTAGGTGCACCAACAATTACATGAGCCAACGTTGATCAATACTGTACAGTGCAGGGTTCTCATCGTCCCATGTTTGGAAACCATAGGCTGCATGCACAGGGTGTCTGACTCACCAAAAAGATTTGATGTATCCACTTCAACTCGTAGGGTTTAGGTGAGTACATGGCAGCCTCCACCATGATGAGATTGTCTCTAATTAGCACCGATGGCATGGTCAATTTGCATTTTGGAAGCTTTGAAGCAATTTCCTCAAATTCATTGCCGCAGAGGTGCCTCAAATCTTTCAATGCCAATCTCCCTATTTTCAAATAACATAATAACATCCGTTATAGCGAGATTGGAGCTAGGCACATTGAGTGAGTGTTTTTACTATTTGCAGCATATTTGCAGACTGTGTGATGGAATATTTTTTGTTCGTGATTCTTGTTATTTGTTATTTGGGTTTGTAAAAATTATATTTGAGTTTTTACACATCTAATTGTTGCATAGAAATTTCAGTTTATTGTTTTGTCTGTAAAATTAAATTATCCAAAACCATAAAGAACCTGCCAATTATAGAACAAATTAACATATTTCAAGCTAGTGTGTGTGGAAGCCCCATCCCTGCCACAAGTTGGTCATTGGTTTGGTTATGTCTATATCTGTTATATACTAATGTGACGAGAGCATTAGTTACAGGTTGTTCTTAATAAGGTCAAGCTGATGTGACCCATCGTGCTCTGGGAGCATCAATTACAAGTTATTCTCATGTAGAGTTCAAGTTGTGTGGTCAACTTTTGAACACATTCAGTATCCAGACCACCTTCCTAGAAACTGACGGATAGCCAAAAGAAAAATATCCGAGAGATGGTGGTAGGTCCATAGAGTGGTTTATTACTTGACAACTTTTATCGTGGAAGCCCCGACGAGCCGAGTCTATCAACATAGTTGATGTTGCAAGTTCGTCAACGATGGTCAGAAGCAATTATGTTTTAAATGAATGAAATGGGAAGCTCGAATGTGTGGAGAAGAAAAGAGCGGAAACCAAGAAGTTCAAAGTGAGTGTAAGTGCTAGTGAAGACCATACCAGACATATATGTATGTGATTTGTATGTGTTTTCTATATTGTAATATTTGTAATCTAAGCAATATGGGAGGGTGTTGGAGACATTGCTTACAATAGAATTGGTTAGCTATTGGTTTGGATTTGTTGGAGGTTGTTGAGAGATTCTCTCAACCTCTCTCCATGTTTAGAATAAGTTGGATCTAACAACAATTTTGTAAATATCTTTATATTGAGAATACATAATGAAAAATTAAGTTTTGTGTGCAACTGATTTCTCCATTTTGTATTTTTTTCGCATGGCACATAGTGATGCCTTACAGATGTACGCCATTGTAGCTCTAGTTCAGGATTATGGATGGAGAAGAGTTATTATTGTCCACCAAGATGACGAATCCAGTTTTGGTGAGTCACCTCATTGAGTGACGCGCTTAGGGATGTTGGGTTGGAATTAGAGTATAAATCAGCAATATCGCCAATTGCAGACCAACAAGCCATAAGAGAGGAACTATACAAATTAAAGTCAATGCAATCCAGAATTTTCGTTGCTTATATGCACTTTTCTCTGGGTTCAAGAATCTTTCCTGAGATTAATACAAACATAGCAGTTTTTCCTGCATATTGTATTGTGTGTGTTTATGAATGTCTTTTATACTTTTATGTGCATATGTTGTAGATGTATGTTAGATTTACATTTGCAGGGATAGATAGAATTTTTTGTTTGTGAGTTCTTTGATTTTAGGTTTGGGTTCTTTGTGGATTCATGCAAGAGGTTGCATGACAGAATACTGAGGGTTCTGTAAGCCAGTGCAGAGGAGTGCACTTCTGAGTTCTGTGGAATTCAGGCAAAGACGTGCCAGGAAGGTGCACCAGAGAAAGTCTTAGACTCAGGGAGAAGCCTCAAGGTTGTTGAACACCTTGGAGGTAATACTGTGCAGAGGAGGGCGTAGAGAAGACAAAATCATTGAAGGTTCAATAGAGCTCTTACTAAATATTAAATGGGTTTGATTATGGGAAAAAATTCATGGTAAAGTGTTTATGAGTTAAAAGATTTTTGGAACTAGTAATTTTGAAATTATAATTGTCAAGTAAGTTTGGAGTTGATGATTGAATGTGAATAATGGATTAATCACTTACTTTACATAAATAATCCCCAAAATGTATTGCAAATTAAATAAATTATAGATGTAAAATAGTCAACCCCATTTTTTGTTAAAAGAGCAACATAGAATGCTACACCTCTCAGTTTAAGTGGAAATAAGCCAAGAAGACAATGAATGAGGTAATGAGACTAGTGTCTATGAACATAATGAAAGGCACTAAAGTAGCGCTTGCCTCCATTATGGGTGAAAACATGAAAATGGGTTACACTTTTACTTGTTTTTAATTAAGAAAACTGCAAAAAAATTTGTTTCTTCAACTTCAACCCCTCTAAACTCTGATTTTCCTTGAGAATTTCAATTTGATGTAAAACACAAGATTTGTATAGAATTGTCTTACCTCTCTACTCAATTTTTTTTATTGCAATAAAGTGATATAATTGTGTTGTTTATTAACAACCTATACTTTAAATTTTTACACAAGGATAATGAGTGACCTACACGAGTGTCTA
>JASDQU010169796.1:0-15172 GCA_032191745.1 Picea mariana | reverse complement strand
TATTGATTCATTCATGTATGTCTATCATTTGAATATATGGCTTCTAGCTAGAGGGCCCATCTCTTGGGGGTTTTGAGGGTTTTGACTTAATAAACCCTAGAGGATGATTCAATGGTGAAATATCCCACCTAGCTTGTCCCAAGCTTGGTCTCGGAGATGCAATACTCTCCCACACCATTCTAGTTCCATATCTACTCAGTTGCAGGAGGGTTCTACATCAGTTACATGTGTAGATAGAGAGAGGGAACACTAGTTGAGGGTTTCCAGTAAGAAGGGCGCACCATCCATTGAGAGAGGACGTGATCTAGCTGAGGAGAAGATATTTTGGGAATTCCATGTATTGGGTTTTCCTTGCAGGTACCATAGCGCCATTATTGGATGTTTTTGGAGGTATTCTTATGGAGGATTGATTGACATTGAGAGTGGGATGATTTCCCTAAGAGGAGGGCGCAGCATTACTTGGAGGGTGGCTAGATCCAAGGGTCTAGCAGGTGTTTTGCCTAGTTGAGTACTTGGGTTTTCATTGTCGTGCCCGATCTATCATTCTAGTGGATTGGTGGAGATTTTGGAGGTCTCTAGGAGAGAGGCCGAATTATTAGGGTTTCATGCATCTAGGGGAGCACACCATTCCTTGGAGGAGAGTCAGATCCATAGGGTTTGAGAGTGGCTTTGAATATTTGAGCACCTAGGTTGTTCTTGTCATTAGTCGATCTACTGTTTGGCATATTTATTGGAGTGATTAGGCATCTTTGGTAGTAGGGCCAAATTATTGAGGACATTCAGGGTTCTAGCAGAGCGTGGCATCTTCCAGCTTGGAGATTGACCCTTCATACGGCCCAGATCTTCCTTGTACTGGTACTTACGGTGTGTTTATCCTTTGGAGGCTTATAGTATTCTTGTGGGAGCATTTTGTAGCAGCTTCTATTGTCTATCTTCTTATTTGGAGCCATCTATTGAGCATTCCAGATCGGCATCTTCATTGTAGCAGGTTCTTCTATTATTATGAATAAAATCATATTTGCAGTGTTTTGGCTTTTCTATCATCTTATTGATCTTGCATGTGGTTGAGGTATGTTCCATGATTGTATATTCTTGTTTATTGCTTAAACACACATACAAAATCATCAATGAAACCCTAAGGCCGAAATCAATAGGCCATTATGCAAGTAAACACATGTAAACAAGTAAATTGGCAAAGTGTTTGATGAAATGCCACAACCAAAAAAAGTTTAAAAAGACACCCAAAATCGTGATGTTCTTGACATATTGGCTTGGGAACATTACAATTTTCTAAGATTGACTTGAGATCAGGTTATCATCAAGTGAGGATAAAAGAAGAGAACATCAGTAAGATAATGTTCAGAACAAAATATGGGCATTATGAATTCACAGTAGTGCCATTTGGGCTATCAAATGCCCTAGTTGTTTTCATGTGCCTAATGAATGGGGTATTCAGGGAATACCTGGACAAGTTTGTGATTGTTTTCTTGGATGATATTTTAATCTACTCCAAGACAGAAGAAGAACATGAGAAACATTTAAGAATGGTGCTGCAATTTTTGAGAGAACATAAGTTGTATGTCAAGTTAAGTAAGTGCATCTTTTATTAAAAGAAGATTCACTACTTGGGGCATATTATTTCAGCAGATGGGATAGCAGTTGATCCTAAGAAAATAGTGTTGATGTTTTACTTATACAGCTAGCAGTTACAGTTCTTCTTTATTATTACAATCATTTAGCACACTAGTTGTATATATAAGATCATTGAAAGAGAGACAATCACATAAACAAGAGACACACAAAGATTATCCTGGGAAACCATCAAGGGGGAGAAAACCCAACAAACTTCCTCAATATAGATTAGCCAACCAAGAACAATGTTTCTCTCCAAGAGAGAACTAACAAGGCAGAATATCCTCCTCTACTCCTTCACTAGGAAAGAGTAGTGCACCACTTAACCAAGAGATACCAAGAGATAGACCAAAAACCCTCCTTGACTTTACCCCTAGCTGCAACAACTTCTCCTCCAAGACTTGCACATGTTTCCTCTTGTTGCAGAGCTTAGTGAGTGAGTGTGAGGTGTTGGCCTCCTTTATAAATAGTAGTCTGGCCTCCCTTAATTAGGTATGGGCCGACCTATCACTTTACCCTTTTAATTTACATTTAATTGTCAAGGTACAAAAGGGTCGATTTTTACAAAAGCACAAAAGGGTCGATTTTTACAAAGGCACAATAGGGCCTAATTAATAAATATAATGTAATAATATTATTCAACACTCCCTCTTAGATAGAATATTCTTCAAAGTTACAATATTTCAACACTCCCCCTTAATAAGAAGGGTATTCTATTGACAACATCAATAACAACTAGTTGGACTCAATACAACATCAAGAGGAGGAGGCATCGTCATCAACATCTTGGAACATTGTCTGTCATATCTATAAATCATCGGAAGTTTTTCTCATCATCAACATCAGTAGAAACTAAGCATTGTCATCATCTGCAGCGCTGCAGTAACATCATCATCATCAACATCATGAAGTTGGATCATCAACATCAACAACACGAAGCTGGAACATCAACATCAACAACTCGAAGCTGGAATAACAACATCAATGGCAACAGAATGAGACAGGAGCATCAACAGCAACAGAAACAATAGCAACAACAGTGGACACTCCGACAGACTGTCCATCCGGACCTTGCGGGATCTTTCGAAGGACAATAAAATCCCATAGGATATAAATCCTAACGAATTTCCACACTAATGACCACAGCAAGTATATACATACATAGGCACTATGACAAACCGTCCATCTGGACCTTACGGGATCTATCTAGGGATGATCAATCCCCTAGGATATAAATCCTAACGAGCTTCCCTGCTAATGGTCAAGATACCATAGTATCGTCAACATCACTCACCCTTTCGAGGGAAGTCCTTTCGGACTATACCAAACTTGTCTCGAAATTACTCAAACTTCACACGAGACAGAGGCTTAGTCAACGCATCTGCTACCTACTCATCTGTGCCAACATACTAGAGCTTCACAGCTCCCTTATGTACCAATTCCTAAATGTAGTGGTATCGGATCTCAATGTGCTTCATTTTATCGTCGAACACTGGGTTCTCTATCATCTTTATGCAACTCTAGTTATCACAAAAGATCACGATAGCATCCATTTCTAAGTCAAATAGACCTATCAACAACTTTCGAAGCCATATGGCTACACAACTGGTGGAGCATGTTTCAATGTACTCTGCTTCTGTCGTACTGAGAGCAATATTGGATTGCTTCCTGCTTTTTCACAAAGTCATGGCTAACTCTAAACTTAAACAACATCATGAAGTGATTTTTCTGTCTAAAGCACTTCCAGCCCAATCCGAATCAGTATAGCCATACAATATGCAGTCACAATATCCACTATAACAGAGGCCATAGTCCAACGTACCCTTAAGGTATCTCATCACATGCTTTGTAGCTACAAGCTTAACATGTTTGGGCTCCACTAGATACTGACTCAAGGTATTCACAACAAAGCATATATCTGGTCTGGTATTCATTAAATACATCAACGAACCAATCACCTGTCTATATAGAATAACATCAACTATTTCTGACGAAGTATCATCCAATAAATTCAGATTCATCTCCATAGGAGTGGACATGGATTTACAATGCATCATGTTGAATCTTTTCATAATTTCCCCATCATACTTTCCTAGATCAAGAAAATTCTCTTTTGGGTTCTGCCATACTTCAAGACCTAAGAAATAGTGCATCGGTCCTAGGTCTTAGGTCCTTCATTTCAAATTCAGCGGCAAGCTTCTTCTTACAATCTGTGATGACATTTTCTTCATCTGTCAAGAATAAGTCATCCACATATAGAAAAAATATAACTGGTCCATCATTCTCAATATTGAAGTAAAGGTTGAGATCAGTTTTATTCTTGGTAAAGCCCAAGCTCATCAGAAAACTATCAATCCTGCCATGCCAAGCTCTTGGAGCTTGCTTCCACTTGCAGACATGATTCTTCCTCTCTTGTACTTCGAAACCAAATTTTCACATCACATTGTACCAACCTGGTACACTTGCTTAGTTGTAACTCAATCTGCATAATCACATGTTGGTTGTATGTGCTTTATGCAAAGCATTATTTGTCTCATTGTCTAAGAGTATGTCCCATATTCTCTCTTCAACTTGTTCATTTTAAAATTAGGACTCTGCACCTACAATTGTTATTTTTGAAGCTGAGAATGATTGCTCTATTCTCACTGTAGTTGTTGAACTCTGAGAGTAGCTCCTCTATTCCATCATGGAAACAACTTTACCTGAAACTGATATTGGTTGATACTGAAGGTAGATTTTCTTCTTTTATGGAGGAAACTCAAACTCAAATACAGGGACTGCTCTCTTTGAATCCCGTATTGTCTCGAAATCATGGTTGTTTTGGTTGTCTTCACAAACACTAGAAACATTTCTTCGATTATTGAAGCAAGTGTCTCATCATAGTATTATCCCTCTTGCTGGTAGAATCCTCTGGACACAAATAAGGCTTTGTACATCTTTATATTTTTATCTGCAACATGCTTGTTTTGTTAGATCAATCTTAGAAGTCACCACTGACTTCCCTTCTAGTCTCAAGGAAAAATCCATATCCTAGTCCTTCTGACTAGCATCCTCCTCTGTCACTAAAACAAGAGAATATTCCCATGAGATTTCACATCTCCTAGAAGTCTCTAAGGCTACGATATAGTCTTTTTAACTCATGGCATATGTCTATCGGTCCTAGAAGACGTCTATTTTCTCATATGATCCTCTCTAAGATCAGTCTCACTCTGAGTCTCCATGCTCCTTCTAAGGCTTGACCCCCTATAAGCCTATATAATCTTTGGAGCCATATTCTCCCTCTGATATGGCTCATCAATGTTATATGGATTTGCATCCTACAAAGCGTCACAGGATTATGCTAGTCTTTTCCTAGTTACTGCATTGATTCTGGGTAGGCCCTTCTGGTTCTACTAACTCTTCTTGATGATCTAAAGAGTGATCAACTGCACTAGAGGGATTTGTTATGTTATCTTTGGATCCTTTTGCTCATCATGTTATGTCTTCATATGATATGTTTTGTATCTAGCAAAAGTAGATTCATTTTCTTCTTCTTCAGTGCATGGATGTATATGGTCAAGTATACAACTTGGATAGTCTGATCCATGTCTCATATAATATGTTTCCTCCTGCAACTGTCACTATAGATCCCTCAGGGATATCACTTGTGACCTACCCAGAACAAGAACAACAAGGGAGAAACAGTGGACAAGAATAATGCTCTTTATAATGATAATAAAATCAATAGTGAGAACAATCGTCACAGTAGCTCCTACAGAGCTATCACTTGTGACCTGCCTGAAACAAGGGTTAAAAGTAAGAAATACAATAATAAGAAATGAGAGCAATACTCTTCTAGTGTTGTGATCAATCATTCCTCCATGGTAACCTAGAAACAAAACAAGAAGTTTTTCCTAGAGGAGATGTTAGTTATATCTAGTAAATGATTACAATAAGCATTGATCTCAATAGTGCTCACATGCTACCAAGTATTCAATAGTAAAAAATTTCAAGAATTGCTATCACAACTATAGTGTTTACTTGTAATGTGGCAGTTATCAAACTTGATATGTGCAATTTTGAATCTTATCAATTTAATCAATCAAACCTGGAACCTGGAGTCTTGTCCTCAAGAATGAGTGTGTTGCTTTTCTTTAGAGTCTCCTTCACTCAATATGACAAGTATTCTCTTCAACATGTCCCCTATACTTAAGACAATATGCTTTCTCTCTTACAATAATTTGAGTCAGAGAATATAGTGCAAATAAATTTTAAAGCTTCAACCTTAATCAATCTAATACTTTGACTAAAGTTATTTTCTAACTTTAACTTTGAACAGAGGTTAGTGTGATAATCACAACTTCAACAGATCAAAATACAACCTAGATGTTCATAACATCACAATAATTCCATAACAAATAGAGGCATGTCAAATTAATCAAACCTGGGATGCATTGTTCCTGTGAATGTGATGGATCTGAGATCCTTCTAGATCTACAATTGTTGTTTAGACAAAAGATCTTTTCTCCTGCAAATACCTTTTAGAATAATGATATAGTTTAAGCATATGTAAGTACATGCCTCTGACAGTTTCGGCAGGTGATGGCACCATCCGACAGTAGTGGCAAGCAATAACAAACCTTTAAAACTTCAAATGTGCTTCAAATTGTAACTTAAAGTTAGTTGGAGATTTGCTAGGGTGAGGTGCACTAGGACAATAAAAATCAGTCCCAACACTTCACAAAAACTTTCACTGCAACTGGTGTTGCAATTGGCACTAGAACTGCAACTGCAATTTCAACTTAGGGTTTTATGAGGAAACCCTAATTTTTCAAACTTCAAATTTTGGAATTTTGATCCAGGGATTAGATGCGCCCTCCTAGGGTGAGCTCCTAGATGTGGTCACTTCCCCCAACTTCCTCCTTAAATAGGGAAAACATCACACTTAGGGTTTATGTAGAAACCCTAATTTTGCCGCAGTTGCAATACTGAAAACTGGATTTTAGAGAGGGTGTGTTGAGGCTAGTCACTTCTTATAAACTGTGAGTTGGTCTCTTTCAAGCCTACTATGATCCCATGTTGATGTTTTACTTATACAGCTAGCACTTACAGTTCTTCTTTATTATTACAATCATTTAGCATATTAGTTGTATATATAAAATAAATAGGAAAAACATCACATTTAGGGTTTATGTAGAAACCCTAATTTTGCCGCAGTTGCAATACTGAAAACTGGATTTTAGAGAGGGTGTGCTAAGGCTAGTCACTTCTTATAAACTGTGAGTTGGTCTCTTTCAAGCCTACTGTGATCCCATGTTGATGTTTTACTTATACAGCTAGCACTTACAGTTCTTCTTTATTATTACAATCATTTAGCATATTAGTTGTATATATAAGATAACTCAAAGAGAGACAATCACATAAACAAGAGAGACACAAATATTATCCTGGGAAATCCTCTAGGGTGAGAAAACCCAACAAACTTCCTCAATATAGATTAGCCAACCAAGAACAATGCTTCTCTCTAAGAGAGAACTAACAAGGCAGGAGATCCTCCTCTAATCCTTCACTAGGAAAGAGTAGTGCACCACTTAACCAAGAGATACCAAGAGATAGACCAAAAACCCTCAGTGACGTTACCCCTAGTTGCAGCAGCTTCTCCTCCAAGACTTGCACACTTTTCCTCTTGTTGCAGAGATTAGTGAGTGAGTGGGCAAATGAGGTGCTAGACTCATTTATAAATAGTAGTATGGCCTCCCTTAATTAGGTTTGCGCCGATCTGTCACTTTATCCTTTAATTTACATTTAATTGTCAAGGCACAATAGAGCCGACTTTTACAAAAGCACAATAGGGCCTAATTAATAAATATAATATAACAATATTATTCAACACTCCCTCTTAGGTAGAATATTCTTCAAAGTTACAATATTTCAACAAATAGAGGCCATTAAAGGATGGTCAACACCAAGAAATGTCACAGAGGTCAGATATTTTATGGGTCTTGCTAGCTATTACCGAAGATTCATAAAGGGGTTTTCAAAAATTGCAAGCCCAATCACTTCTTTGCAAAAGAAGGGAGTGAAATTTGAATGGACTCCCAAATGCAAGGAAATTTTTCAACAGTTGAAAGATATTTTGACAAGTGCACCAATCTTAAATATTGCAAACCCAAATGAATATTTTGTAGTGTGCACGGGTGTGTGCAAGGAAGGGCTCGGTGGAGTCCTTAGTCAAAAGGATCATGGGGTATGCTATGAGTCATGAAAATTAAAGGAGCATGAAAGGAATTATGTTACATGTGACTTGGAGTTGGAGGCAATTGTCCATGCATTAAAAATGTGGAGACATTACTTCATGGGTCGAAAATTTGAGTTAAGAATAGAACACCGTGGTCTGAAACATTTGTTTGGACAACCAACATTAAATGTCAGACAAACTAGATGGCTGAAATTTTTGAGTGAATATGACTTTGAAATCAAGCATATTAAATGCAAAGAGAATCAAGTAGTTGATGCACTCAATAGAAGAGATCATGAAGTGCACATTTAAGCCATTAGCATGTTCAACACAGATTTAAAAGATAAAATTATAGAGGCTGGAAATTCAGACCAACAATATGTAAAAATAAAAAAGACATTGCAGCAAGGAATTCTACAGCAGAAATTTAATTATTATGAGTTGAAAGAGGATGGAATCCTCATGTACAAAGGAAAAATATATGTGTCAAATTCAGGAGAGCTGAAAAACACAATTTTGAAAGAGATGCATAATGTGCCATGTGTTGGGCACCCATGATGCTAGAAAACAATTGCAGTTGTAAGAAGTCAATACTTTTGGCCAAGAATGAAGAAGGAAGTAGCTAATTACATAGCCAGGTGTCTAGAATGTCAAAAGGTAAAAACAGAGCATAGATATCCAGCGGGGCTGCTACAACCATTGCGCATTCCTGAGTGGAAATGGGAAGTGGTTACAATTGATTTTATTACAAAGCTGCCCAGAATAGTGAAGCAACATGATTCCATCATGGTAGTGGTGGATAAATTATCAAAAGCAACACATTTTATTCCTGTGAAGACCACACACAAGGAAACAAATAGTGCATAGATTTACATGAAAGAAGTTGTTAGGATACATGGAGTGCCTAAGACAACTGTTTCAGACAGAGATCCAAAATTTACATCTATTTTTTTGGAAAAGTTTGTTCAAACATTTTGGGACAAATTTAAATCTCACTGCAACTTATCACTCAAATTCAAATGGACAAACAGAAAGGACTAACATAATCATTGAAGACATGCTCAAAATGTATGTGATGGACCAGCCATCAAAGTGGAAAGACTATATCCACTTAGTGGAATTTGCATACAATAATGGGTATCAAGCCTCATTAAAAATGAGCCCATTTGAAGCTTTATATGGCAGGAAATTTAACACACCACTGAGTTGGGATAAACCAGCAGACAAAGCTATCATTGGGCCAGAATTGTTAAAAGAAATGGAAGAACATATGGTAAAGATTAGGCATAATTTAAAGGTTGTCCAAGATAGACATAAAAGTTATGCAGATAAAAACGTGTTTTAAAGTGGGTGAACATGTTTTTTCTCAAAGTGAAAGTGAAGAGAAGTTCGATAAGATTGGGTTGCTGCCCAAAGTCGACAGCAAGATATTGTGGACCTTTTGAAATACTAGAAAAGATAGGTCCAGTTGCATACATGCTAGCATTGTCTGCATCCATGAGAGTGCATAATGTTTTTCATCTATCATTATTACAGAAATATGTGCCTGACCCTAAACATATAATTGATTGGACTGTGATCCAGATAAAAAACGAAGGGGATTTTTGGGTGGAACCAGTACGCAACCTGGACCAGAAATTCAAAGTGCTCAAGAACAAATCCATAAGGCTAGTAAAGGTTCAATGGACTTGCTACAGTCCTGAAGATACAACATGGGAGCATGAAGAAACTATTAAGGAGGAATACCCGCAGTTTTTTGTCAATTTTGAGAAAAATGAAAGATAAAATGCAAGACTCCATTTTGAGCAGCTAGAGCTCCATAACCACATCTCAGAATCCTATCCAATTGTGTTGGTGACCCTAATAAAATAATGGCACATTCCTTGGGTTAATCTCGATAAACGAATGGTACATTCCTTGGGTCAGCAAGTTGAGAGGAACAAGAGATTATGGTTGGGACTGTTGTTGGAGGGTAAAGATTGTAGAATTTTGTTTTATTTTCTAAAATATTGTAATGTATTTTGGCACGGTGTGGTGCAATGAGGATGATGCACAATTATAGGGGAGGGGGAATGTAACATCCTCACTATAATCCTCATTTTAATTTATGCATATGTAGATAACTATGCGGGAGGAATACACGCAATTTTTTCTCAATTTTGAGGAAAATGAAAGATAAAATGCAAGACTCCATTTTGAGCAGCTAGAGTTATGTAACCACATCTCATAATCCTATCCAATTGCGTTAGCAGCCCTAATAAAATAGTGGCTCATTCCTTGGGTTAATCCCGATAAACGAATGGTACATTCCTTGGGTTATTACTGATAAACGAATGGTGCATTCCTTGGGTCAGCAGGTTGAGAGGAACAACAGATTATGGTTGGGATTGTTGTTGGAGGGTAAAGAATGTAGAATTTTGTTTTATTTTCTAAAGTATTGTGATGTAAATTTATATATGTATTTTGGCATGGTGTGGTGCATTGAGGACGATGTAAAATTGTAGGGGAAGGGGAATGTAACATCCCCACTATAATCCTCATTTTAATTTATGCATAATGTAGATATGAATATGGTTATGGCCAAGCAATGTAATATGTGAATTGTATTTTTGATTTTAATAAATATAATGTGATACCAGTTGTTGGGAATGTGGAAAGAGATGGGAGCTAATTTATCCACAAGAGAGGGAAATGTTTAGGTGTGTCTAAGAGGGGTCCCGGGAGGAAATTAATTATGAGTATTAATCCAAACCTAGATTTCTGAATTTTATTATCATTGGGAATAACGTCTATTTTTTGGTTGAGTGTATGAGAGCCCAATCATTAAATATCTGCCAAGGGTGGGTGTAGAAGTGACATCCATAGTTATTGGAAGAATAGGGCTATAGTACAATCAACATTGGGCAAAGTAAGAAGTCAAATATCTTGGGAAAATAGAGGAAAATTCGCATGGGGAAGAATAGACAATTTTTCACATTCAATTTTGCATGAACAACAAGGGGAGAGCAAGGGAAAAAGGCATTGGAACTAGACCAAGAAGGCTGGGTGAATTTTGGAGCATTATTGGAGCGTTTTGGAGCTGAAGATTGAAGAGCCAGGTTGCCAAGCCTAAAGAGTGAACTACTGGGAGAGTTGCATTGTGATAGCAAGTGTTGTTGTTGTTTTTCCTGGTAGGTTTTCCTAGCAGTGAGTTTCCTTTGAATTCCCAGCAAAGAGATTCTTGGTTACCTATGCCAAAGAGACCCTGATAAACAAATGGGACGTCCCATGGACTGAGAGTACTGAAGGAATACATTCCTTGGGTTGGGTAGGTTAAGAGGAAGAGAGATGGAGGAAATTTGGGATAGTTGTAGGAGAATACCAGTGGGTTGTGAATTTAAAGTTGTGAGTGGACTGTTAGAGACACTCTTCTTTTGTGGATTCCTAGCCCCAACTCGAGGGTGACTTGTTGTTGAGATTTGGAACAATAAGTCGATGGTTGGGTGGAACATCATTCCCAAGCAATTGGTTGCACAAATGTTTTAGAAAGATAAGTGTTTATTATTTTTCGAGTCTCTTATGAGTTTTATAGTTGTGTTTTTACCCTGTGCTTGAGAATGATTTTTATGGATTGTTGTAGATGATTTTATGGTTGCATTATGTTCTTTTAGAATGTTGTAGATGCATTTAGTCATGGATATCATATTTTAGTTAAAAATGTGTTCAATTCATAGCTCATAAGCTATAGGGAATAATTAGTAAAATAATTTTTTGAATTTATGTGTTTTTCCGCAAGTAATGTTCCCTGATTAAACTAGGAGATGTTATATAAATTTATAATAATTATATAGTTAAAGGTTAAACTAGAACATCCAAATAAATTTAGATAGAGGTTAAACTTATAACAACTAAATACTTAAGATTAAACTAATAACTAAATACCCTAGATTAAATTTTAAAGATTAAATTTAAAATAATTATGTAGTTAAAATTAAACTAAATACTCATGATTAACTTCATGGCTTCTAGAGATAATTATTTTAGTTAAAAATGTGTTCAATTCATAGCTCATAAGCTATAGGGAATAATTAGTAAAATAATTTTTTGAATTTATGTGTTTTTCAGCAAGTAATGTTCCCTGATTAAACTAGGAGATGTTATATAAATTTATAATAATTATATAGTTAAAGGTTAAACTAGAACATATAAATAAATTTAGATAGAGGTTAAACTTATAACAACTAAATACTTAAGATTAAACTAATAACTAAATACCCTAGATTAAATTTTAAAGATTAAATTTAAAATAATTATGTAGTTAAAATTAAACTAAATACTCATGATTAACTTCATGGCTTCTAGAGATGAGAGTATCATGTAGATAACTTGTAATCACTAGATGGAGAAGAATTAATGGCCATGTTATAGAGTTATGAAATGAGAGATATTATATGTATGTGTGATAATAATGATTAAGTTTTGAGAATATTTAAAAGTAGTTGTTGGACTTATGATAATGATAATGAAAATTAAAAATCTACATTGTTATTTTATTTTTATAAAAAAATTATTTTAACATGATGTCACAAACATGTCTTTGTACAATTTAAAAATATTACAATGAATATAGTCACATGGAACATTAAAAGAAGATTCATTTGATTAAGAAATTATGAGTGGAGATATGAAATGCTCTATATATATACTTAAAAGATCATAGGTGAGAATATGACATAACATAGTGGAAGATATGAAAATTATCAAATAGACATATTTTGAAATTTCATCTGTGCTCCCCACCCATAACTTCAAGACATTTTAAGTAGTTGAAAACAACTTCTTGGTTGGTTGAGACACTCTCCACCAAAGACTTCTTAAGTGTAAAACAATTATGTACATAGTGGAAGATATGAAAATTATCAAATAGACATATTTTGAAATTTCATCTATGCTCCCCACCCATAACTTAAAGACATTTTAAGTAGTTGAAAACAACTACTTGGTTGGTTGAGACACTCTCCACCAAAGACTTCTTAAGTGTGAAACAATTATGTACAAACAATGTACATAATTGTTTTACACTTAAGAAGTCTTTGGTGGAGAGTGTCTCAACTAAGAAGTTGTTTTCAACTATTTAAAATGTCTTGAAATTATGGGTAGGGAGCAGAGATTAAATTTTAAAATATGTCTATTTGATAATTTGATGATTTCCATATACATCTATTTGGTAATTTGATGGTTTTTATAGTTTAACTTGTATAACAAGTATGTTAATTTTTATAATATTTGACTTACTCCCCTATTGAAACAATCAACTTCAAAACAACCAATAAAAAAAAAATTGTATGTGAAAGATTTAAGTTTGAGTAAGAAATACCACTACTTCATTCAACCATCAAATTATTACTATTATTTTTCATGGAATACATTGAGTACAACCACTATATATAGATGGAAAAACTAAAATTCCAATTTTGATTATCAGAACATAATTTTATTGATAATATTATAAAAAAAAATTAAATATATAATAACAAATGAATGATATTTGTCAATTGAATTTAGTTATGATAATTGGAAGAATAATTGTTACTTTCCTACCCAAATTTGTAGCAGTTATCTTTGGAATTGACTTCAATAAAAATCTAAGTTGGGAAGTTTCCAAAAAGAAAAGAACTTTGGGGGGTTGGAAATCATTTTATGCTTTCCAAAATAGGTGCGGAGAGGCAGAGCTATGGGATTGGAAGACTATGCAAACTCTCTTTGGGCTTTTAGTGATCCCGATGGTTCTCTATGGTTGTGAAGTATGGGCCAGCAATACATCTGACTTACAGTGGAAGCAAATCGAGAAGATTCAAAAACACTTGATTACAAACAATTTAAAATTAAAAGTTTAGTCCCTTATGATATCATGTTGAATGAAATGGAGGCTGCTCTTGAAGCAATTGCTATGGTGCTTCTCATAAGATATCTAAAAAAAATTGAGCAAATGGATGAAGCTCGGTGGCCTAAAGTCGTCTTCAATGACATATTGTGCAAAAGAAAGAAAACATGGATGTGGCAAAATATTAAATGGCTTAGAAAATGGGATATTCACTTGGATAGGTGCCCTACGAACAACAAAGAGATAAAAGCTTTTGTTATTGATAGGTTCCACAAGCGGACATGGGATAAAGGGCTAAGGAGAAAGAAAGAGTATTATATTGAAGAGGTTAACCCCACATACAACCATCATCAAAAAGCGTACATAGGGGCCAATATAATGTTTATAGCCCAACTAAGAACCAATTCACATCAACTCCTTTGTGAAACCGGGCATTGGAAAAGACCAAAAATAACTTGGGAAGATTTCATTTTAGAGTGTGAAGCCTTCAAAGACAGTAGAAACAACTATGTAAGTATCTTGACAACTACCTCTTGAAATAATTTATTAAGTGAAAAAGCTCATCATCAAATTGAACAAGAAAAGGGCTGAAATGCATAAATCACTGTGTAAAGTATAAGACGATCTGTCCCATAGACTATTATTAACTTTTAAAATAATTTATTCTTCTTTCTTCTACATTATATATTATCAAAATCATTTGATAATGGAGCAGATAACTTTTTGACTATTCTTCAAAGCAGATATGCCGGACAATCCTCTCCATTTTTTTAAGGAGATATGCCGCACAACCCTCTCACGCATAAAACATGGTATGTTACTGCTCATGACCTTCTTTTACGGCCTTTTTGGCTCCAGGTTTTTTGTCTGCCACGTGTTATGCTTATGGCACGGTCCGCAACTGAACGTGTCAGCAAGATGGCTCCCCATGGCGTGCACTCGTGACACAGTAGAGGCCTGTCCACGTGTCAGCTTATGGCACGGTCCGCAACTGAACATGTCAGCCAAATATCTCTCCTCATGGCGTGCACTCGTGACACGGTAGAGACCTTCCACGCGACACGTGGAAACCTGAGAGATCGAGTTGATACGAGGGATGGAATGAAGTATACAGTCGGTCACTGAGCGCTGTATATACGCAGTGTGGATATGACGAGAAATAAGCCTCGCCACTGCAGCGTACAGGCTGGGATATACACGGTGAGATATACGAGGAAGCTGCGCATTTCACCTTAGCCAGAGTTTTATATATACATTGTATATATGATGAGTACTAAGGTCGGGTGTCGTTTAAATGTTAGCTAAAACGTCTTCGAAATCGACAGGTAGAAAAATTTGCAATCTGAACAATCTCTAATTCAAATTACTATTTTGACATTTCGAATTGATTAGGAGACCCCAAAAAACTATAGATCACAGATTTTGGGAGATCAAAATATATTATGGATTACAGGTTTGAA
>JASDQU010169795.1:0-11528 GCA_032191745.1 Picea mariana | reverse complement strand
TCTCAGCAAGCCAAGACGTCAAGTTTGAGTTTTTGGTCAAATCTAGGGTTGACCAAGTCAAAGAAGCCATGACTTACTCTATGAAGTCAGAAAACAAGTTAGATGGAGCTTCTAACTTCAGAGCATGGAAGATAAGGATTGACCTCATCCTTGCCAAGAATAAAGTGCTGGATATCGTGAAAGGAAAGATCATGAAACTAGAGTTTGAAGAAGGGAAAGAGAAGGAACCGCAAAATGTTGCAATTATGCAGAAGTTCAAAGACGGTGACATCAATGCCATGAGTATCATAATGGATTCTATAAAAGACCACTTGATACCCTACATCTCCCATCTTGACTCATCGAAGAAGATGTACGATGCCCTAACAAACCTCTTCTCAGTCAGAAACATTGGACAAGTAATGAGTCTGAAGAATGAGCTCCGTGACATCAAGATGAATGATGACGACAACATAACATCATACTTTGTGAGGATCTCTCAGTTAAGACATCAACTACAAGCTATTGAAGAGATCATCTCAGAGAACGAACTGGTAAATATAGTACTCAATGGTCTTCCCAAGACATGGGATGCATTTGCCGCAAGCATGAACACAAGGAAGGAGTATCCTACATTTGAAGAACTTTGGACTTGTTGTGCACAAGAAGAATCAAGGATTAGTGCAAAGGAGAAACCTCAAAAGAAATACGATGATCAAGCCTTTACAGCAAGATTCAAGAATTTTAGGAACAAAAGGAAGTTTGGTTCAAGGAAGAAGCCAAATCAAGAGAAAGACATGTCAGAAATACAATGCTTTAACTGTCGAAAGTATGGTCACTACAAAATCATTGTCCCGAGCTAAAGAAAAGGAAGGGGACACACGAAGCATCAGTTTCCGAAGAAAAGGAACCTACAAAGAAGACAAAGAAGGATAAAACAAACTTCTTCTTCTAAGACAAGGTAACAATACTCTTCATAGTTCTTGTACATACGATGTTTTTTGTACATATCTTGCATATCTACTTCTTAGAAGATAATGTGTTCAAAGAGAAACTATACCTATGGAAGAAACAAAAAGGATTGCTATCATTATGACTACAAGTCAGACAATACAAATGAAAGGATGAAGTACATCAAACAATTCATGTGGAAGTTATTACATAAGTAACAGCTGCAAGATAAGCCAAAATCAAAATCAATCTTGAAGTAAAAGAGAAGAAGTAAAAGACAGGAAGAAGTCAGCAATCAAGAAGAAATTGGAGAAAGACTTATGACACATTGCAGAAGGCAATAAGGATGCAGACGGAAGCATGGATTATGGAGGGAGCCGATTATATATTTCCAAAAGAAAAGCATACACTCATACATGAAGCAAGGATTAGGAGGGAGCTAATCCTATGATCGATTGAAGATGATGAAGTATATATCCATGGTAGCCGCCATGAAATCCAGTACGTGTTCAATTCGACCTTAGAAGAAGTCTTCTTCGAAGAGTAGCCTTAAAGTATCCCTGGTTGTCCATCCACATCCGTGATCCTATGATGAAAGAAAGAAGTGGAATCTCTAGGGCATGGAATCTATAAGAAACTCCATGGACCCAAGAGCTAAAGAGAAACATGAGGAAGAACATGAAGATTCCAAGAAAGAAAGATAAGCTATAACAACCAGTCATTGTATCAAGAATCACAAGATTACCAGCCCAATATCAACTCACTAAAAGCAATCAAGTAGAGGAACTGAAACTTGTTATGAAGAACAGTGTATGGAAGACTTATGAATGAAATCATTGCGAGATCTAGAACTAGAGGTTCTCCCAGATGGAGGGAGAAGACTATGATGATTACTCTTTCTAATAAACCAAACATACCTCTACATTAGTCATTATATCATCCGAAATATCCATGGGTTGGAGTTCTACATCAGATGAATGCAAAGACTATTCTCCAGAGAAATTGAACAAAGGGCATATGAAGAGCAACCTCAAGTCTTTGAGGTATACCAGAAAGAGACCCTTGTATGCAGATGGAAGAAGACAACTTGGTGGAGAACCTCCAATGCATAGCAGAAGCGTGATGAAGACTTTCTATAACAGAGATATTGTATCAGAATGGTTACTCAAAAACTCAGGATGATGGATCGCTAATCCATGACAAACTCTCATGATGGCTGAAGAAGTACCACTTGGATATGTTCCAATTTGACCCTTGCCACAATATTGTGAGCTAGCAGAAACCAAAGAGGAATCCAACAATGATATACTTTATTGAGCAGAGCTATATGAAGCCTTCAGAGAACACCAGTGTTCCAGAAAAACTGAAGTACACTTGAGATCAAGCATTACATTCTCTGTGATGAAGTCCAGAAAGGAGAAAGTGGTTCTCCAATACATATCTCCACAGATGAGCAGATAAGCAGACATTTTGGTAAAGCTTCTGTCCAAGATGAAAGAGTTTGCGTACTCAAGCTAGAGCTCATGGAGACGACTTCCTTATTGAAAAAGAAGAGATGATTCCCAAGTTGGGAGGGAGCACTGATGTGTTATTGATTGATGGACAGTGATTTTTCAGTTCGAAAAATGGTCCAGGATGTGCAGTTCCTTTCCAGATTCGGAAAGTGGTTTAAGATTTCTAACGGACAGGCATTTTCCAGTTCAAAAAATGGTCCAAATCGAACGGTCGTTTTCGTAATGAAAATGGTTCGATGGATTGTTGATGTACCATAGACAGCGATTTCCCATTGTGGTTAACATGGGGAATGGTCTAGGGCAGTCTCTCTTCTTCAGGGTTACTCAAGAAGACTGGCCCGCCTTGTTGGACAACGATTTTCCATTGTGGTTAACATGGGGAATGGTCCGTTTTGGAGGTTGGTGCAGGACAGTCATTTCCTTAGGAAATGGTCTGGAGAATCATTCCTTAGGGAAGATTCATTCTCTCCAGGTTACACTTTGTCTAGTGTCGGAGGAATGGCCCAGGGTGGGGAATGGTCTAGGCTCAGAAATCAGGACAGTTATTCTTCCTTGCTTGAGAAGAATAGTCCAGATAGCTCATCATTGATGTTTTACCTTTTGAGGGTAGATGCTCTTCCAAGATCTCATAGATGTGAGTGGAAGAATGGCCCAGATGATTCAGTTTATATCATAACATTGTTTCTGTGCAAGTTGATATCAGATGATTGTTATGAAGACTGTATGTCTCTAGGCAGTAGATGTATACTATTGTGGTGGATGTGTTCCACTGTTTGTGACTATATGTCACTGATCAAGTACCTGTGTGCTACTTGGTGTGGTAGTGTACCACTGGATTGTAGTTGCGTACTACTATGGATAGACAAAGTTGTGTTCTATTGAATGATATTGTTTTGATTGCCTTGAAGACTATCAACAGTGTTGAAAATGATTATCAGCTAGATGGATGATCAATGGACAAAGATTTCCCAGACGAAAAATGGTTCAGGACATTTATTTTTCTAGGATATATGTCCAGATTAGAAGAATGGCTCTTGTGTCACTCTGTGGTGTGAGTGACTTATCCAGCATCATGTCTAATTACTCAGATAGAGTATGGTTTCGAGAGATGATGAAGTTGATGACACTAATGGTGATGATGGTGCTCATGATCTAGTCATGAGATAGTCTATACAACTATGTTGATGCTACCGAGTGAATGGTATGTTTGTGCTCAAGACCATTACCTGTAATACCTCCCTAGCTAGGAGGGAGTGTTAATATTATGGTAGCTGCGGGAGGTATTTACCTCCACCTGTAAACCTGATGAGAAAAGAATATTTCGAGAAGCAAGAAGAAACCCTAATGAGTTGGCTAATAACCCTAGAAGACAAGTCGGCTCAAGAGGATAATTGGTATTAGGTTATTAGCCTACAAGAGAAGAAGTCGGCCAGAAGAAATATTATATACTAAGTAAATAGACACCTAGAATGAGAAGTCGGCCCAGGCAGTTAGCCAGAATTAGTATAAATACAGGAGGCCAGTCTTCATTCTGGCAGGCATTCTCAGAATTGCAGAGCAGCACTTGTGTGCACTAGAGTTGCCCAGTTTGTGTGCAAGTTTGGAGGAGAGTTGTCGTTGCAGCTGCTGCAGCTAGCAGATTGCGTTTTGGCTTGGACTATCTCTTGGTTATGGTTTGGACTATCTGATCAGCTCTTGTTTGGTGCGCTATCCTTGGGGAAAGGTGTGCTACCCTTTGTTTGGCTATCTAGCCTAGGGTTTGCTTCCGAAGTGATTCTCTCTCAAGGTTAAGGTGCTCGGAGGGTGGCTTTGGCCTATGGTTGGGTGACGATAGTGATATTGTCAATGGTAAAACGAGCACATCCATTATATTCTAACATCTCTCCCATTCTCTTCTCTCTTTCTCTAGTCTAGTGGCTCCTCTTTGAGCAAAGTAGTCATTGTATCGGTTGTAGGCTTGCTAAGTGGTGTAATCAACTTTCTTGTAAACGGATCGGTAAAGAAGTGTGTGTTTGTCATTCAAACCTCTTTTCTTGGCGGTATTATGGTAATTTTGTAATCTGATATGTCACTTTCTGAACTATTTATCATGGTTAATTTCAATTGTTTTGAATAGTTTTCATCTGCTTTCCAGTCTATTATCACTGTGCTAACACTGCAGGGTTCCTCCAAGCGTATAAGATCAATTTTCTCACTGTTTTTGTAATGTCCCGTTTTTCCTAGGCAGTCAGAATACCGTGGTGGTTTACACAGTTTCCCGTAAACCATTAGACGGATGAGCTGGGGAAATGATACTGGTAAAGTCACTTTCGAATTATAAAGTGAAACTTAGGAAAAGTGAGTTTATCATTAATAAACCCCTCTTTGAGGGTATTTCTCTCCAATTAATAATTAAATGAATATTTTAATGGGGGAAAAGGACAAGTGAAGGAATAAAAGGACGATTGAGGGGAAAAAGTGACTATCGACTATTCATTTTGGAAAATTGGATTTGGGAGAAAAGCTCAGTGAGAAAACGAGGGTTTCAGCTGGAAACCCATTCGGCACCTCGGATTCGGCAGTGAAACTATCTGCCCTAGCCGTGGAACCTTGGATTCGGCAGTGAAATTATCTGCTCTAGCCGGGAGAATTGGAGAATCCATTCAGGGTTTTCATTTGCAAGGATTGGTATTGTGGTTCAAAGATCTTCATTGTGGGGAGCATTTCATTTGCAGATTTGAATAAGTGAGGGTGATTTCCTTTGGCATATGTAAAGGGTGAGGGTGTCTCCTTGTGCTGGACGCATTTCTCCAATTGTTGGCTGTGTGTTTCCTTCTTAAAGGCGAATCTTCACCTCTCCAAGGCGTGGCTGTTGCTGGGCGTGAACCATCATTGTGGACCCTGCTGGTCGGCCTCTTCAGAGCTGCACATTCTCCTCTTGCTGGCCATGCCTACCCTTGCATATGGCTGCATGTTCTCCAATCTGCTGCGTGGAATAAAAAGGGAGACTGCTGCTGTGGGGCGACTTCCTTAGGCTGCTGTTCGTGGCATAGGGGAAGGTTTATCACTGGTGTGGAGGCTGCTAATTCGTCCAGTCAAAGAGCTGGGCAATAATTACATGAGTTGCCCTCTTCATCAACTCGTGGGGACTGTTTTGGACCAATTTATCAGGGCTGTGTGTGGCTGAAGTGTTCAAGCCTTCTATAGGAGACATTCCCTTAATGGTTGAGAGGTATTTTTACCACCATTTGGATTGTATTTGATTCAGCAATAATATTAAATAAAAGACAGCCAGAGTTCAATGAAATTTTCCTCTAAATGTGACTGTTTCCTTTATTATTTTTTGGGTTCTGTTTAAAATCAAAATAACACATTTGGCACTTCATTGGGGAGGTATAAGGAGTTAGAAAACCCTCATAACCGCAAACAAAACAAAGAAACAGCCTGCTGTCCGACCAATTTCACCTACAGTCATAAACTCAGAAGTCTGCAAACTGTTTGACGAAAGTCCAACATCAGAGTTTGGGAGTTTTTCCTCATTTTTACAACATAGAATATTTCAGTTTTGGACCGCTTTTACATGCTGTCCAAGACAAAACAACTCGCTGATTTTTAGTTTAGAATGCAGAAATCAGACCTCGGATCAGCCAGCAAGGCACTTCATTGTGCCTAGGGACTCCCCCTAGAGGGTAGCAAGCACTAGCCCAAACGGAGAGGAGTTTGGTTAGTGACAATTGGGGCTCTACTCCTTGAATTAGCCAAGTTTACATTGCTGTAATAACAGGTTATATTAGCTCAATTGGAGGGTGGAAATTTGTGCTAACAGAGCCTAACCGTAAAAAACCCTTGAACTTCGCCATGAACCCTAGCATTCCAAAACAAAGAGATAATACAATGAAGATTACAAAGAGACAGAGGCTAGTGCACTATACACTCACATCTCTAACAAAAGACGATGAATGAATGAATATGTGAAAGGACTCTCATTCCTCTATTTATATGAGAAGTAAGAGAGGCCACCAATATAAAGTGGGTATAAACCTCTACAAAAGTAGGCTCACAAGTGGAACACTCTCACTCTCCAAGTGACACATGTCAAGCTCCAAGGTGAAAACATCCACAAGCAAGGCTCCAAGGCATGAGTGCTCCACGAGATGTGTCCACCACTCCTCCACAAGCCTCCAAAGCTCCAACACTCCTTGAAAGTCACGTGATCCTTTGGGTCCACCACACCTACATGGCCATTCCCTCAACACAAGCTACTCAAGTCAAGTACAAACCTCCATGTAAGTAATCCAAATGTGACCATGCCATCTAGGGCTCAACGGCCTCCAAAATGCCCCACATTGCTCCTCTAATTCAAGGCATTCTCCCAAGCAAGCAACCAACCTCTATGTGAGTGCTACATGAAAAGGCCACCAATACTGCCTAGGCCTCCAACACTCCAAGGAATAATGACACATCCATACAAGGTCTAGCAACCAACAAACAAGTCAGCTTCACTATCTCTATCCATCACAAAACAACTGAAGGTCATACATTCACCATGCATGCCACATCACATAAAGCACCCCCAAACATGGTGTAAACACTTTCGGAGTAACCCCAAAATCTAACACCGTTCTTGTTGTATTGAATATTGTTCCATAGTTGAACAAAGCAAGGGAGTGTGATATTGGAGCAAGATAGGGGAACTAGAAGACCCTGTAGAAATCATACAAGCCATATAGTGTCAATGGCAACTCCATAGTGAGTTCACCTTTCTTTGTATTTGCATTTAATATATTAGAAGAAAAGAGAAAGGCATAGTCCTCACCTTCTGGCTAGCTTTTCCCATATTGAGATTCCTAGAATACATCTTGTGTGGATGGTGTGATATTTGTTTTAGCTTCTTTTATTTTAGTCTCAGCTTATTTCAATATTTTGAGAACCAAGCTAATAATATTGAATCTTAATCTTAAGTTAAATATTCAATAACAAAGAGTTTGCAGAAACTTGCAAGATCTATTGTGATGAACTATTCCAGTGGAACATCCACAATAATTTATAAATCAAGTGCACAAACCTCAATATGCTTGGTTACTCTATGTGGATGAGCCACTTGGATTGTACACTTGTTATCATAATATATCTTAGACAACTCCTTCTAAGGAACTCTAAGCTCATCCATCATTGTGAACCCAAATAACCAATGTTCCATAGGGACGTGTCCCCCAGGGTGGAGGTCGCATCCCCCACGTTTCCCACGTCCCCGGGATGGGGGAACTCTTTGGGGGACGTTTCCCCACGTCCCCTTTTTGGGGAAACAAAGGGAGATGTGACTCCCCAAGGGGGGGATGAGTCTCCCCGAAAAGGGGACTCTTGGGCATCCCCCCAGATTTTTTTTTCCTAATAAGGCTTAACAAACAAAAATTTAAATTTCAAAAAGAAGAATTTTAAAAATTAAAAAACAAATATGTATATAAAAAAAGGATAAAAGTTAGAACACAATTTATTTATTAAATTTTAAAAGTTAAATAATTAAAACACAATTAAATTTTAAAAATTGACTTCATGCGGGAGATGGATGTAGAGGACCGGTCAATGAGATTGACTCCATGATTATCATTTTAAAATTTATTTTCTATGTTCATTGTTTTTTCAGTTTTAACTTTTGAGTCTTGAATCTAGATATTGATGACCTTAGACCTTGACTCGTCACTCTTTACTATTTTAAATTTTTGAGTTTAAGTAATTCTAGTTTACTATTTCAAACTTTAGTATCTACTATTTAGTATTTTGCTTAGTACTAATTAATTAGATTCTAGAATGATGAATGATGAATTTAATTTTTAAATCAATGTATCAATATTTATTATTTTACTATTTTTGTTTCAACTTTCATTTATGACTTATGAATCAATGTATTTCATTACTGAATTTGAATTTGAATTTTTAATCATGTTTAATAGTTTATATCATTTACAAATCTGAATTTTCAATTTACTAATTTAGTATTTTAGTATTTACTGATGAATTTGCATGGGATGAATATTGAATTGTTATTGTTGATATTTTATCATTATCATTATTATTTTTACAATTTTATATTTTATATTTTTAAATTTTTTATATTATATATGTGACGTCCCCCCGTCCCCCATTTCCCTAAAACCCCTAAAATTTGGGGTTACTTCCACACGTCCCCCCTGTGTGTCTCCCCGCACCCCCGTCCCAAAGACTTGGTGGAACATTGCAAATAACTTGTAAACCTACATCCAATGCTCCTCTGTACTCCACTTCAGTGATGGATAGTGCAATAGCTTATTGCTTCTTCCATGACAAAACAATCGGGAGCTGAACCAAGATGAAATGCACGACTAAGTAGACTTTTGGTTACATCACTATCCCAATAAGAGTCCATATATCCCACGAATATAGTATTACCCCTGTTGGAATACATGATTTCCAACAGATCAGTACCATTAACATCCTACACAATCTTGTTTGTTTCTTTCATATGGTTCTCCTTCACATATTGCATGAATCTTGATTCCAAGCTAACAACAAATGCAATGTCAGGTTTGCTATACATCAAGAAAGTCTTCCAACCTAAGTTGCAGGAAATTTCCATCTATGTGTCATCCCGGTACCGAAAACTCGACGAAACTCCGAAACGGGTACGAAACCCCGCCGAAACCTCATCAGTCTTACCGTACGACGTTTCGCGAGTACGAAACGTCGTACGATACGGACGACGACATTTCGGTCGAGTTTCGGTCTGTACGGAGGATGTTTTGGCACTGTTTTGATTATTTGTGGGCTTGTACGGGTGTTTAAGCAAGCCACGGGCCCCCCAAAACTCACCAAATTTGATGTTTTTTACATTTTTAAGAAAGATAAACCATTCGTACATGTTTTTTATTCATTTAGGGTTTAGGATTTTTTATATCATTTATGTCATATGTTTTTCTTGCAAGATAATGTGTTTTTTTTTAAATATATATATATATATATATATATATATATATATATATATACGACATTTCCATTTTCGGAGGGTTGCATTTCCTGCTGTACCCGTTTCGGAAACTTCCAGACGTTTCCCCGTTTCGTGCAACTTAGCTTCCAACAAGTTGTCTATATAAAGTAGCATCAACCTTCCAAGTGTCATACTCCTTGGTCAACTTGACTCTCAACTTATTTGGGGTAGAAAAAGGCCTACAATCTTCCATTGTAGGCTAAGTATTGAAGATACTTTCATCCAATTGCAAAATTGGGATGCCAAGAAAGAAATGACACAAGACTAAACCTATCATCTCAAATGTATCCTTCCACTTAGATTTTAAACCAAGAAACATATCATTACTACTCCTAATGAGTCTCAAATCATTCACATATAACACAAACAACTTAGATTGCAAACCAAGAATCAAATCACTACCACTCCCAATTAGTATTAAATTCCATATATAACACAATCAATAGAATCTCATCATTCACATGTTAAACATAAATGCTATGATATAATTCACAACACTTAAAACCACAATGAAGAAAGAACTGAACGGTCTTCTCATAACATGCCTAAGGTACTTATTTCTCCAAAATAACAAATGAGTCACAACTTCCCTAACAATGTGTCAACGCTGAGAACACCTTGTGCAAAACCTTGATCAAAGCCAAACGAAGCCAATCCTCATTGAAAATGTGACCTCTAGGAGCAACATCCTCCCAACCACACCTTGCAACAACTAGGACCATCAACCAAGAGCTAGGGGAGTTCAACCCCTAATCATTGATACCATATTGGAATTTAATGATAGGTTCCATGGTCAACCAAATAACTCCGCATAAGAAAAAAGATAGAAATAGACATCAAGAATATATGGTAGGTATTGAATAAATGATAATACCCTAAAGAATGCACTACATTATCCAAGCATAAGACACGATTGATGGATGAATCTCAAGAACTTAAGGGGTAGGAAATACTCAACACACTTCAAGAAGAGAGAACTCCAATCTGGTGAATTGACCAAATGAGGTCCTCTATTTATACTATTTGGTGCACCTTGAGTGTACCAACAATAACACCCCTAACTTGCACGATTATGGTTCTGGATGATTAACATTGGTTAGCATGGCTTATGATGGCTAATTATGGTTAATGCAACAATGCTAGTTAATGATTTATGATGGCTATTTATGGTTCACTCTAGTTAATGATGGTTATCGATGGTTATTAATGGTCTTTATGATAGTTAGTGATGGTTAACATTGGTTAATATCACTAATGGTGTATGATGCCTAATTATGGTTAATGATGGCTAAGGATGATAAATGTTGGTTAATTTAGCTAATGGTTTATGATGTCAAATTATGGTTTATGATGGTTAACATGGCTAATGGTTTATGATGGTTAACGTTGGTTAACATGGCTAATGGTTTATGATAGCTAATGAAAGTTAATTTCGGTTAACATGGCTAATGGTTTATAATACCTAATTAAGGTTTATGATGGCTAATGATGATTAATGTTGGTTAACATGGATAAAGGTTTATGATGGCTAATGATGATTAATGTTGGTTAACATGGATAAAGGTTAATGATGGTTATTGATGGTTACTGACAATGTTTATGATGGCTCGATGGGTATGTGCATTGTGTGTACTGCTTAGTTGAATTGACTATGGTTGCATTTGGTCTTGATGTTAGTCTATTTGATAGAATTGATGCAGAGTGATGAGAGACTCTTATGATATTTTGGGACATGCTTTGGCCTTGACTTGGTGTGCGTGTGGCACAAGACATTTTATATAAGGATATATGTTGCACTGGTACTTTGATTATGTGTAGGGTTTCATTAGGTTGGCCAATAGAAGGATTGGACACCATTGAGGAACCTAAGCTGTGAGTAAAACCGAGATAGGGTGGTGAGACACTTGAAATGTGGCTACCATGTGACGTTGGTGCTTTGTTTAGTTAGTTGGGCTAGGAGCCTCAACATGGCGGTGTTGAAATAATGTAACTGCGAAGAGCATTCTTATTATTTTGTTATTGGATTAAATCCCCATTGTGGATTAATCATGTCATTATTATTATTTTTATTATTAGATTAATCC
>JASDQU010169793.1:10700-21277 GCA_032191745.1 Picea mariana | reverse complement strand
ACCACCCTCTATTTTGTATTTTTATCATCACTACACAATTTTGTACCTATAGTAACTTATGTAAAAGAAAGTGGAAGGGGAATATTAAAGGACATGTAACTGCTTGTTGCAAAACTCAAGAGCCCCAATAGGTAGTTACTTAGGAAAATCTAAATAAAGAAAAAAACCCACTTTGCAGGGGCTCTTCAACTTTGTAATTTTGGGGAACTAATTTTCTGAGATAATATTGAGAAGCCCTTAGGGCCAATTTTCTTGAGAGAAATATTATTTTTCTATTGGTGTCTTGCTTTGAACTATTTCAAGTAAATGTTTGATTGTCTGGAAACATTGTAATAATTTTTTTGCACTTATAGTTTTCTCTTTTGTGAACAGAAGTTTTATGTAGATGTTGTTTTCTCTATTATTAATTGTTTTGAGATGATGAGCAGGTTTTATGTATATGAGTGTGTATCTTAGACTAATCTATTTGTGCTTTCGTATACTTATGCTACTAACCCTTGTTTCTCTCTAACAACTATCTGGAAGAAAGTTATTGCAAGGATTGTTAGCATTTAAAGTTGTTTGTCAGTTATTCTTATTTGCTCCTATCTAGGATAGGATAGAATAGATTTATTTTCTATAAGTAGTTTAGTTTTCATTTGCTTACCCCCTTGCATTCAAACCATTGATTCAACCCCCAACTGAGTAATGGAATTCAGGCCATAATCAGATGGATCTCCTAATACATACATTGTATATTCTAATTCGACGTCATACCAGGGAGTACCCCTGTCTGTTGAAGGGAATCTTGTCTGTGTCAACAAGGTTGTACCTTAACCAGGGAACCCAAATTTTACAAAACCCTGAACTATGCTAGCATACAAATACCATGGTCTCTAAAGGAATACTTCCAAAGGACTAGGACCACAGGAAATTTAAGCAATGGCTGGAAGCCCTGGAGGACCAAAATAGGTTGCTCATTACATTAGTCTCCTGGTTAGTAAAGCACCATGGGGTTTCATTCCATATCTCTCAGGATGAGCGTCAACTAGTGGGGGATTCAATGGATGTTGGACACCACACCAACACTTCTACTCCATCCTCTCAAGTGCCTCATTTTTATGGTTGACAGTGACCTAACTCTTATTTTTCTAACTCTTTATGAGTCCCTTTTTTTTCATATGTCTAAGTTTAGCATGTCTAACTATCTAGTTTACTTATCTATTATTTTTTTAAACTCTTGGTCAATCACAGTTAAGACTAGTTACTCTTTTGATTCATGCTTGGTTTCCCTTTTTGGGAAGACAAACAATTATGAGTTTTTTTGGGCCTGGTTGGAAAACTCTATGTTGTCTAGATCATCAGGGACATCCGGTATCTATTTATATTTTTTTCATAATTGAATATAAATTACTTATAGAAAAATAATAATAATGTTATATTGAGAGGTGAGAAGTAATGAAAACTTAAGGTTATATTAAGAGGTGAAAAGTGTTAATACGCAAGGAATATAAGGAGAAATTGAATATTCCTAAGTTGGTTTTTCTTTACGAGGGTTAAGCTAAGGAAGGATATCATTTCAATTATTACTTAAGTTTCGATGAAGGATATTAATTAGTTAAATTTTAATAAAGATTATTATTATAGTCAAGTAGACTTAAGGTAATTATCTAAAAAAAATAAGGAAGGGGTACTCTATCAAAATTATGTTGAAGTAGTGGGTTCTTCATATTTTTACGCCCACTAAATTATTGAAAGATATAAGTTTTGTAACGAAGACATATTTTGACGGAAGTTTCAACAAAACCAAATGAAGCTTAGCAGTGAAAAAAGGAATATTCCCCAACACTTACACAAAATATGTTATATTGCTCTATTAAAATTTAAGGGGACTATTCAAGGAAGGGATATTAGCATAGCTTTTTGTCCAAATGACATGGAAAATTGCATTAGTGTTCATATGGATAATCAATTATTAATCCATAAGTCAAGTGTAATTGAAAATATAAACTCATTGGACAAAAAATAATATAAATAAATAATCTACGATTGAGAAATGACTATTATATTTTTGTATCCCAATTCAATGTTAGATATATATCTAAAAAAGACATTAACATAATTCTAGGTTCAACCTAGTTGGAAACATCGGGTATCTTCATCTTAAACATGAAGAAAAAAAAATTGGTGTTCTCCTACAAGAAGAAGAAGATAACCTTACAAGACCTTGCAATGAAGGCATGCTCAGAAGTTCCCCCATTAGAAGACATGAAATATGTATCTAATGTGATCCTTCAAGATAGCTAGAAGTCAATACAAATGTTATAGGATCACCAAAAATATTTTGACAAGGTTGTCTCAAGAATCATATCACTGATAAAGGTGAAAAAAAATGTTGTCTCAAGAATCATGGTCAAAACTTAATCTCACAAATTAAGAAGTTAAAAAATGAAAGGAACTCACAACATGAAAAGATAGAGCAACTTACTAGTAAACCATATATAATCAACAAGGAAGAAATGACTAATCCAATTGAATTAGGGATATCTTATGATTTCGAAGTACAAATGATGGGAAATTCAAGTTTCTCTACCAATAAACATTCAATGATCAACAAAGTGACATAGGTGTACAAAGAAACTATAACACCAAATGTGAATCAAGAAAAATTTAAAATTATGATAAAGAAAAAACATTTTCCACTGACACCTAATCGACATCCTAATCACAAGAGTTGAAACTTTAACCAAACAACTTATCATCATGCTCTGAAAAAAGGAAATATTTGAGGTATATTTTGAAGAATATTAATTCTAGCACATTTTTTTCTCAAAATACAAGTCATATCAGGAATCACAATACTTAAAGTTCTATCCAAGAACCCTATAAACACAGAATTCCATAGAGGATTGAATTAGGGTGATCTTACCTTTTCACAATTTGAAAATTTTTCTTAGCACTTGATAAATCATATCATCTCATGTCTTCAACCATCACAATTTCAAGAATGGAGAATCATGAGAAACCATTACAAGCCAGAGAAAAGACAGATTTTTCCATAAATGCCTTAAAAACAAAGCATATTTGTGTTGATTTTTGTACCTTCAGGAAGGTATTCTCACATTACCCTAGGTGTTGGGCATGTGGGAATCGTCATGGGCACCACATCACACTTTCAGTCTATTGAAAACCCCTTTGGATTTGAGTGGGGGCTTGATGGGTTGGTGATGGGATTTGTCAACTTGTGTTGGGGCTTCACACCCACAAGGAAATCATAATTTGATGTTGACTTGTGGAGGGGCTTCTATGGTGACCCCTAAGGATTGTATATAAAGGAGAGAGGTCATTGTGACATTTCATACTGTGTCATAGTGTGGTGACATGATGGAGTTGGCATAAGTGAGTCTGCACTTGTGCCAATGAGGATTCATGATCTTAGCAAAGGGAAATTCTGCAATGGAAGTAAATATAACCTAGGATAAAGATGGCCACAGAAGTGAAGAAGATCCCACGTGTGGAGAGATTTTTCTGTACATACGCAGGTCATAGGTGTGATTAATCGCATATATACGTAGGTCACGGATGTGATGAATCGTGTATGTATGCAGCTCACAGTTGTGATGAATTATGTATATACATAGGTCATACGTGTGATGAATCACAAATATACGTAGGTCACGGGTGACACAAAACACATATATACGTGGGTTGCAGAAGGGTTAAGTGTGTATATACCCAGGTTGCTAGTAAGTTGAATCACGTATAGTGTTACTAGGAAAGAGTAGGTCTATACAAGCTTATCGTAGATGTCAGCAGGTCACACATGTGGTCTACAACTGATTTGTGGGCATAGTATATTTTCAGGGATATTTGTTGAGGTTTGGTTTTCTAATTCATATGGTTATTGGAAAACAAGGTTATTCTCAATTTTTGTGATTTTGGAGGACAAGGTTATCCTTAGATTTTGGTGATATTGTATTGGATGGGAGGGTTGGTTTTTTCCTTAATATTTTTTATGTTAACAAGATTACAAAAATTAAATTTGTGTCTCATGTGTATTGATGATTCATCTTTTATCTTTGTGTTTCTGTTGCATATGTTTTCAGTCAATAATTTTCATTGTAAGATTTTTCAATGATAACAGCTAGGGTTTTACTGTTAGATCACTAGGAAGCAATTTTTAGATAACTGCATGTGAAAATTGACATGGTATCAGAGCATGTGATATGAAGAGAAAGGGATCATCTTTGAGACACATTTTTGGATACAACACTGGAGGAGTGTTGTTCTTGTTATTGTTCTTGTTCCGGGCAGGTCACAAGTGATAGCTCTGAGAGCAAGCTACAATGATGCTTGCAGGTGGAAACAAGTTATATGGTCTTTGGTTTGATACATGGAGCAAACTCTCCAGATGAGGATTTGTGGACTATTGCAACGCGGTGGTGTGGCAGGTTGGGAGTTCTAGTGGATTGGAGAAGAAATGGGATCACAACAGTATGTTGTGTAGTATATTTCCAACCTTGTGGATGGACTTTCGATGACTTTTCATGATGAGTTATGATGGGCATAGCTCAGGTGCTTTGGAACGGACCAGATGGCTTCAGACGTTTGGCAGGTTGATGAGATAGAGTCTTCATCGGGCCAGAGAGTTTCACATTGTCGAGGTATGAAGATGTATGAGGTATTTGACCCAAGAGGATGAGGACACTTGTAGAGATGATTTGTGGTGGTTGGACACTCAGTATACTCCCCNGACCCAAGAGGATGAGGACACTTGTAGAGATGATTTGTGGTGGTATAGAGGGGAGTATACTGAGTGTCCAACCATAGCTTAGGATTGTTCAGATGAGGACATTGGATCATTGGTAGCATGTGCAAACACGAAGATTTTTTTAGTGACTTGGATGATGGACATGGGTAGAAGTTAATTGAATGGTCATGACTTGGGGAAGCAAGATGTTTTCCTTGGAGGATTGCATGGTTCTTATCCAATGAGATCCATCAGCATATGACAGGGGCACAGGATTTGTTCATGAGTTTCACAGTGTCTGGCACAAGTATGTACGAAGAGCTTGGTAGGAGGACTAGGCATGTAGTATAGGGATCTGGAGTAGTGGTATTCTGGATGGATTCAGGGGGTGTATTGCGAGTGGAAAATGTGTTATGGGTGCCAAGAGTGTGTTCTCGACCTCGGGGATTGAGGAGTAGAACTATGCAGTTTTGTTCCAAGATGGACATGTGTTATTGGATGTTGAGTTGGCCTTCCCAAGTTTTGGGAACCTTTTGTGCAGGGGATCTGTGCACGAGAGGTGTTTTCATGGTTTGAGAGGATATGGACTGATTGTATTTAGGAGGAGACTCAGTTGATGTCCAGGGATAATATGAATGAATTGGTGTTGTTTGTGCCCAGACGATCTAGCTTCAAATTAGTGGTGATTCTTGGAGTTAGTGAGGGCAACCTATATAGGCTGAGGGGATAGCCTGTGTGTGCTATGACCAATAGGAGCAGAGAGACGGATGAGGAGGAGCAGGTGACTCCACCAATGGTGAGGCAAGTTTCCCCACCAGTATCACAAAGGGAGTAGGTAGCTCCACCGGTGGTGAGGCAGGTGGCCCCACTAGTGGTGAAGCAGGTAGCTCTACTAGTGGTGAGGCAAGTGGCCCCACCATAAGCATAGATACATAGGGAGCAGGTAGCTGCACCAGTGGTACAGGCTCAAATAGAACCAAATTTCAGAGGGAGTCAGCCCTCAAGATCCAGTACGAAGGAGCAGCCTCCCAGGATTGTGTAGAAGACAATGGATAGGGAGTAGGTAGCTCCGAAGGTTGTGTAGAATCAGAGTGAGTCCAACTTCATAAGGATATAGGGGGATCAGAGGGAGATTCAATCGATCAGTGGGAGCCAACCTTCAGGTCTAGATGGGAGAGAGGAATCTTTCAAGATTGTCAGGAAGGTGTCATGGGTTGAGGAGGCTAGATAGGAGGATCAAAGGTGGGAGGATTCTAGGAGCAGGATGTCTTCCAAGATGGGATCATGCCATACAACAGGATTTTCTTCAATGAACAAGGATGCAGCTAGTCAAGGGGAATAAAGAGCAAGATTTGCTTCGGTGATAGAGGGAGCAATGAATAAGGCAAATTGGAGAGCAGTTGTGTTAGTAGATCCAATATGGGAGACAAAGCTACTTCTTGGTGATGATGGAGGATGTAATGCCTCCCTCGCTAAGAGGGAGTGTTGATGATTTTGTAGCATTGAGAGGCATTCCCACTTGTGGAGTGTGGTTAGAATACCTTCCTCGCTAAGAGGGAATGTTGATTTTTGGAGCTTCAGGTAGGTATTCTCACGTGACCCTAGGCTTTGGGAATGTGGGAATCATTGTGGGAACCATATCACACTTTCGGTTTGGTGAAAACCCCCTTATATTTGAGTGGGGGATTGATGGGTTCGGTGATGGGATTTGTGGTCTTGTGTTAGGGCTTCACACACACAAGGAAAGCCTAATTTGATGTTGACTTGTGGAGGGGCATCTATAGTGACCCCTAAGGATTGTATGTAAAGGAGAGAGGTCATTGTGACATTTCATATTGTGTCATAGTGTGGTGACATGGTGGAGTTGGAATAAGTGAGTCTGCACTTGTGCCAAAGGATTGGTGATCTCAACAAAGGGAAATTCTGCAATGGAGGAAAATCTATCCTAAGAGAAAGGCAACCACATAAGTGAAGAAGGTCGCATGAGTGGAGCAAGTTTTTTGTACATATACACAGATCACATGTGTGACAAATCGTGTATATACGCAGGTCACAAGTGTGTTGAATTACATATATACATAGGTCACAAGTGTGATGAATTACGTATATACACAGGTCACGGGTGTGACAAAGCATGTATATGTGTGGGTTGCAGAAGGGTGAAGCACGTATATACATGGTTTTCTAGTAAGGTGAATCGCATATAGTCTTTTTGGGTAGGATTAGATCCATACAGGCTGACAGGTGACATCAGCAGGTCGTATAGGTGGTTTGCGACAGGTTTGTGGGTAGAGGAGATTTCCAGGGATATTTTTTGAGGTTTGGTTTTCTGATTTGTATGGTTATTGGAAAACAAGGCTGTTCTCAGTTTTGGTGACTTTGGAGGAAAAGGTTGTTCTTAATTTTGGTGACTTTGGAGGACAAATTTATCCTCATATTTTGGTGATATTATATTGGCTGGGAGGGCTAGTTTTGCCCTCAGGATTTCTGATGTTAACAAGATTACAAAACTGAAATTTGTGTCTCATGTGTATTGATGATTCATCTATGATCTTTGTGTTTCTACTGCATATGTTTTCAAGCAATAATTTTCAATGTAAAATTGTTTAGAGATAACAACTAGGGTTTTACTGTTAGATCACTAGGAAGCAATTTTCAGATTTGAAAATTAGTCACATAGAGTTGCATGTGAAAATTGACAATTTGAAAGGAAAGGTGATGTGATGCATATAAAATAGATAGATATATAGATAGATAGATAATATTAAATAATCTAAATGACACAAAACTAAAGGAAAACCCTTCACCTTTGTGACCATACAATGCATATAAGTATGCCATCAGAAGGCCCATTCTAATTCATCAGTCTGTATCTAATTCAATCATTATTCAAATATATATCACTTATCCTTGATGGATTTTAACTATGTTTAGTTCCTATGTTGGTTATTATCATGTTAATGAACTATTGTTTATTATAGCAATCTGAATTTAGAAATAAATGATTAATGAGTTAGATAATTGGCTTAGTATCTTATTGGCTATATTCAATGCAAAAAAAATTAAACAATGGCTTAATAGAGATTGTCTAGAAACCATATTTTGTGTTGTTGTAAATATGCCAACCTAGTGCTGACCCTCATTATGTTTGTATAATAGCAAATATACCAACATAGTGTTAACCCTCATTCTGTTCAATCGATAGTAGATTGTAGAGTGTGGAAATATGTCTCAAATTTTCAATTTTTTAAAACCAAATTCCAAAGTACCCTTAACCCAAAACTTTTGAATATGAACCTTGATATACCCCTCTATTATCATTCCATGCCTCTTCACTTTGAAATTAAAGGTAACATGAGGGACCATCAACTAGTATGCATTGGAGGAATAAGCTATAAGTGATTATGTTTTGCGTTATTGTTTTTCCATGAGGATGATCTTTGCCTTTGTTAGTATGGAATGTTTTGATCATTTAGTTGGGATATATGTTATGTGTGAAATTGTTGTTGCGAATAACAAAATTATTTTCGCTTAAATGTAATTTGGTTTACATATGATCTTTTACTATTATTTTGATATGTGAATATGCAGGACAAATTATAGTAGTAATTGTGGTATGTGATCTAAGAAAATTGCATCATAACCTATTTTTTTGATGGTTATGTGCCTTCTAGCACACATTGATATCTTAAGCATACCTACAAAATAATAATGGTTAGTATGCAATGAAATAAAAATCAAAAGACAATGGATTTTCAATCGAACACTTAGAACATTTAGAACCTAGTTCTAAGAGTTGATCATACCTTGCATTGCATTGAACTGTGATCATGAATGATTATATTTGTAGTCTTTTCTTTTGGGTACTTGTTACACTATTTGAAACCATTTAATCGTTGTTGGGTAATAATCTCGAGGGTTCCCCATTCCAAACATGAATAAGTATAGTTGGGCCTTCTTTTCAGGGTGAACCTTTGTTGTTGATTATGGGTATTTTTCCCCATTAATAGAATTGGCACTAGAAGGAGATCGGTTGGTAGACAATTTTTGCATCACGATATTTTAATTTAACACATAACTAACCATAAAATATCACTCAACCATCCATGAACTAAGGTGAAACAATTTTCCGAGATATTGAAACATAGGCTCAAGCTAAACCTCTTGATTGATCTTCCCTTGATGAAATTTTTGAACCTCTTGATCAAATCCCCCCAACTCCTAATCCCATAACCTCTCCTAAACAATCTAGATCCTTAGATTTAGACTCTAATTCCTAAGAAGACCATATGGTTGGAAAAAAAAATAAACCTTGATTGGTTCAAGATGTTGTCTATCTTCCAAGATAACTCCATGATTCATCCAAACATCTTGAATTCTTATTTCCTAAATCTGGGCCAATAATGTTTGGACCTCTTGAAGATCATATAAAGAAGTTCGTTTTGGATATTCAATTAATGAATGTTCAACATGACATCATAGTATCTTGAGCATTTCCCTATACATTTTAGAATAAATCATTCCATTGCTATTTAACCTAGCTATTGTGTCTATTACCAACTAGAATGAATTTCAAAAGGAATTCTTGAATAAGTTTGGGGAAGAAATAAATACAACCACATTAATTATTGAATTGTCTAGAATTTCAATGGATACAAAGTAAAGGGTTAAATACTTTTATCAGTTTTTTATAATCATTTTGAACAAATTGACCACTGGTAGTGAACTAGCTCAAGGAGTTCAAATTGAATTTTATGCAAATGCCCTTCCTTTGTCCATTGCCATGTTCATGAAATGAGTTGGAAAAAACACTTTGTTTGCTACCTTTGRGGAAGAAAAAAGGGTTGAAATGAAGATGATAAGCCTAAAAGGAAATCTAGGATGGGAGGATAGAAAAGATAATTGTGCTTCTAAAAAATCTCTTGGCTTAACCAAACCAACACCAAAATCTTCCTCATATGTAAGGATAAARATTCTTTARAATTAAAAATCCTACAACTCATGGTAAAGAAATTAACTAATRAAATTATAGAAATAAAAGGAAATTTTGGAGAAGATACCTTGGCTCAAAGGCCATTTAGACCATTCTTTMGAAAATCCATTATGCCTCCAAAACCACAAGAGCATGTGACTTCAAATTTGGATTTTGAAGGAAAATCCATGGGGCACATATATAATTATCACTAAGCCATCCATTATAAAAATACTTGTCCACAATGGATTAATGCTATGAAAAATGTGGCAAATGGGATTTCTTGACAAAGGCGTACAACCAGAAGAACCTAACCTAGAAGTTGAAAGGAAAGGGGCTAAAGAATTAACTAAACAACCTAAAGAAGCGGCTATGGTATTGTGGGATCTAATGCCAATTTATTTCAATGATGAAGAGGATGAGATAATTGAAGAATTACAAATATGTAGCGATTATAATTTGAGAAGAAAAAGAGTTATCCTAAAAGTAGCTCCTCTCAGCCCTGGAATCACAACCAATAAGAAAAAAATGACCTACACCCATGTTTCAAAACATTCAATAAGTGATAATCGTACTAGCTCAATGGAATATAATATAGTGGATGACATGAAAAAGAAAAAAATCTAGCATCTCTAAGTTTGATATATATAATGTTGCACAACAAACAAAATTCTTATTTAATTCTCTAAAAGAACCAAATAAACCATAACAAAACAAAAAACAGTAATTAAGACTAACATTAAAATTGGCATTTGATCCAAAACAAAATGCAACTGTTAATGCAACTATTATTGGTACAAGGACTAAATCATATACACCACCCTTCCTACTAATCTTCAAGATTTTATATAATAATGTGCATAATTGTCTTGTAGA
>JASDQU010169792.1:1093-21412 GCA_032191745.1 Picea mariana | reverse complement strand
AGTGATTGAGCTTTGATTCATAGTCTTGTAGTTTTGAGATAGTAATTTTCATTATTTGTCATGTATTGGATTGTTTTAATGCAAGATTTTACTTTCTCATAGTGGTTTGTCGTTTACCTTTTTGTCGTGTGTTGTTGTAGATGTTTTTAAAATGCTTTCATTAGATTTAATTTACACACTTTCATGTTTTCATATATTAATTCTAGAATTCATGCTTTCGTAGTTAGATTAAGTTTTTACTTTCATAGTTAGATTATGTCTCATTTGATTTCGTAGATTCAATTTTAGTCTCAAGTTTATGTAGCATTAGGATAGTTTCCTTTCATAGATTAGTTGCATATTTTGTGCTTTCTTAGATTTAGATTCAACGATAGTAGTTTAACATGTTTCTTTTCAATCATTAGCATAGATTAGAAATCCTCTTACCTTGCATATACTTTGCATACATCTCATAAGATTACGACTCCGGATTGATAATTTATGTCGCAATTACTATCATATAATTCGCTCGACATTTATAGTTATTTTGGATTTATATTCTTTGTATACTTGGTTGTGTTTCAAGTTTAAGGGTTAAGGAACACTACAAGTGGTATCAAAGTTCTTTCTTGAGATAGCACGCCTCTGAATTTTAGTAGAATTTTTTTTAGGCTAGAGATGTATTCTAGCATATTTAAATAACACAATGATCTATCATAATTTAGTGGTTAAAAATGTTGTTGGAGAAAAATGCAAATGGAATTACTTTGTTGGAAACCCTTGTAACCCCTATTGGTATCCCTTTAAGTAGTATTTCATCAAACAAATATTGTATATGAAATATCACTTCCACTTACCTTCAAGTATATTGGAAGTCCCATAGGTATACATAAAATAAACTCTAGACCAATCGATCAGTTATCTTATTGTTATAGTACATTGAGAACAACACTTGGGGGGATCACTCTCTAGTACCTAGGTAGTCAGGTCATACAACTAAGCACATGGTTGAGCCTCCTTAGTTAGTGCCATGAGATATTGGGTGGATTACTATTGTTGTTCCCCACAAGTATATCAAAGAGCTATAGAACCTAGAACTCCTATGTCTCTAGGACCCTACAAACCCTAGTTTTTGCATCCAACCAGTGAAATTCTTACATCTTTGCATCCATAAGGAATTTGGATATTTTTTCACTGAAATTATAATAAAATGGGATTAATACTCCCATAGGGGTAGTAATCAAAAAAATATCAAGGCCATTGTGGAAGACCTATCTCAAAAAACTCTTGATATCGTGTTGATCACTTGGATCACCCTCTCAAGTAACCATTTTTGTGTGGACCCAATATTACAGTGATTCAGGGTATATCTGAATAGAATCCTTTCAAGATATTGATTGCAATAAGATAAGTGGAAAATAACATTTCCACAAAATCTTTGGTCGTCCCCTAGTTTATACTCACAACATCGCCAACTCGAAGAACCAACAATGGGCCCAACCCACTCAATGCCAAGATCTATATAGCAAGGTTGTAGGCATTAAGGATACACTTAGCATTATAATGAAACAATCAAATCACATAGAAACTTCTTGAAAATGTGAGGTGACCACTAAAATATAAAGGTAACATATCCAAACAATGATCCAAGAAAGGGGGAATTTCTCACTCGTGAAGTGCAAGTCGCACACATGTTTCAAGATAACCCCTTCCTGTACTTTCAGGATCACAATTCATGGCATCATTTTCCAAAGGTAAACATGAACAAATTTGATGGTTTTCATCTCTTGGGGTGTATTAACTAAATGGAACATTATTTATCTATCCATGGAATTATTGGTGACCTACACAAATTAAAAGCGGGGTTTTATATTTTGATGTTGAATGTTGGTAGTTGTGGCAATGGTATAAGAAGTATTATGAAGGGTACATTGCATAGACTAAGTTTGTGAAAGTAATTTATGATTCTTTTGAACGTGATAGTCAACATTTGAGATTCCTGACAAAATTCTGTAGAGTCGCACAGTTATGGACTATATTATTGTCTTTGAGCAATTGGAAATCTACACAAAGGGCCAATATTATTTATTTTTTAAAGAATGTTTCATTAGTGGTCACGAGGAAGCAATTTGAGTGCATTTCATGATGCAATTCCCACACACATGGTTGGAATATTGTGATAGAACTAAAGAAGTTGAGATAATGATCAATGCACAAAACAAGAGACATTTATTCACCACTCTCCCTATCCCCCTTATGGTGAATACCCCTAACTCATCCAACTCACATATAATCAACATCCACAATTTATCTCCCAAAGAGATGGTAGAACATCAATACCTGTGTATTTGTTATAATTGTGGTGAGAAATATTTCAAAGGGAACAAATGTAAATAATAGAAAATTATTCAAATGGATGTATCTTCAAATGACTATTCAGAGGACATTCCTATTGAAGATACTCATGAACCAACTTTGGAAGACACCACACCCCCATGGAAGATGAATACCCCTTGCAAGCTCCTTGAAAGGAGCTCCAAATTTCTCTACATACCCTATCAGGTTTCTTGGCCCCCTAAACCTTGAAATTGATTGGATACATCAAGCACTACAAAGTGATTATGTTGATTGACAGTGGAAAAAAACCCCAAGTTTATCCATATGAGAGTGTCACAACACACCCATTTTTATGAACGTCCCATATCTAATTTACAAATTATGATTACCAATGGTGGTAAGATGAAATGTGGAGGTTGATGTGAAAATGTGAAACTACAAATTGGTGAGTATCATCTCAAAATTCACATGTTTTCTATTGAAATGGGTGGTCGTGATATAGTTCTTAGGGGAAAATGCTTATGCACTTTGGGACCAATCACCATGGATTTCAAAGAATTATACACGAGCTTCACATAGGAAGGGTAGAAACATACCATCAAGGGGCTTACATTTGGTTCCCTTTAAATAATCACCTCCGATCATATGGAGAAGTTGTTGGAGAAGTTGTTGAAGAAAGGACACTTGGGTGTTATTTCACGATTCAATGTCATACAAGTAGTCAACACCACATGACAAGAGATTTACCCTGATTTGCAACTAGTTCTCTCTAAGCATCAACAAGTATTTGAAATTCCAAAATTTTTACCACCTTCATGTGCGGAGCATGACCATGGTATTCCCCTCATTCTAAGTAGTCAACCACCCAATGTGCATCCTTATTAGCACCCTTTTGCACAAAAAAATGAAATTGAAAAGATATTTCAAGAATTATTGGAGGTGGGATTCATACATCTCAATACTCATCACCAGTGGTCATGGTATTAAACAAGGAAGGTACTTGGTGCATGTTTCCTAACCCTTAAGATCTCAATAATTTGACCATCAAGGGAAAATTTCCTATTATAATTTTTTATCACCTCTTCAACAACCTTCATGGAGCCAATTTTTTCACTAAAATTCACCTTCATTCCATCTATCACCGGATCAGAATGAAAGATGTATGTCAGTGAATTTAATTGATTAAATTTGGTTACAATAAATTCATCAATCCAAGATTCGTAAACTGATGAAGTGCATACACTATATGTGGAGTATTTAGTTATGATTAATTTCTAAATGAATAAATGCAATAATGAATTTGTATTGAACTGCTATAAAAATGATTTTAACTTCTAAAACATAATTAATGCATTACTAGAAGAATGATTCTGATCACTTAAGTCTATTGATATACCGAATTATCAATTGCATTTTCCAATTATTTTATTTCAATCATTATATGAAATGAAGGTTTATATAATAAATGAGATAATCTTATTTAATAAGAAGTTGTGCACTAGTATCCCTACAGTCTATGAAAACAAAATTCGTTACTTGCATTTAATGTTATGAAATAATGAATGATTTTAAATAAAATCACACTTATTGCATAAATATAAAACTAACTAGAAATTGAGCAACATATACCTTACAGTGGGGGGGCTCCTAGCTTGGATTATGTTGCAAAGGATGCTACAGATCTAAACTGAAACTTAGTACTCACAACGCATGAAAATAGACGGTCCATGGTATTTGTATTATGCTCATAATATCATTTAACATAACAATCGTGATTTTCTATCGTAGGCTTCGGGCTATCATTTATATAACATTACAATTTTTTCCTCATATCCATACCCTACGGATTCTACAACAAAATAACCAGAAAATGGAGAATGTGGATTTTGCAGATTCGATCTATCTTGATCGTGGACTGATGATTTGATTAGAGAATCCACATATAAAGAATTTTATGATAGAGATGCATGAAATTTTCGTATACGATCTGTTGACTTAATCATGGATGGATTCGGTGCCATTATTTTGGATTCTCTTCCCCAATGTTCTTCATTGACCTTAAGTTTGAATTTGCTTCCACATGGGAGAAAATACAAACAAACAAAAGAAGGAGAAGCAAACTGGAGAAAAGCTGAAGCGTTGGGGATGCCTGACCTTTCAGCTATCCTCCTGTTCAACTCAATCCTTTATATTATGTTTCCCCACAATAAGAAAATGGTTCTTTGGTTGTGAATGATGTAGAGAGGCTACCCAAATGACACTGAGGAGCATATAGATGAACTAGAGAGCCTATAACGTTCCCACTGTTGAATAATAAAGAGCCTAGTCGAACCCAAAAGAATGTTGGCTTTCCCATTTTGGTTTCCAAGGGAAATATTGATTTTATGTTTAATGATGGTTTCTGGTTGCATTGTTCATGCATGGTTAATGGCATCCACATTGTCTGCATATTTTTTTGCAAAGAGATCTTTGTGCCAATTATTTTCCGATCTCATTTTATATTAATATGGTTCTCATGGGTCGGTAAGAATACTAACAACTCTTTAACCACAAATGTACATTGATTCATAGGTTGGAAATTGACGTCCCTTTTCCTAGAGTCATTGGGAACATTCTTGACTTTGTTGGGCATTTTCTATTGATTTTTTTTATTCTCATATCTTGATAGTTATTGCCTTATTATGTTAAAATAAGATTCACTTTCATACCATAGTTATCATAGAGTAAATATACACTGAAAGTATAAACTATAGAAAATGTAGCGGAAATAACAAGATCTAGAAATATTAATCATGCACCTTAGACCCAATAACACAACATAAGAACGCAAGAGTTTATTCTGGGAAACCCAACCTTGGGAGAAAACCCAGCAACCTTTCTTATAGAAGAATTAATCCAATATATTACCATTACATCACCATCACCATATCAGAATATCATACATAGAAGAGTCATCCCCAAGTCTAGCACCTCCAAGAGCTAGTGCCTCAATAATATATATGACCAAGAATAAACAAGAGAAATATCCTCCAAGCCTAGTTCCTCTCCAAGATAGCACATAAGTAAGTAGACCAAGAACTGCAACTGTGAAGATGCAACTAGATAGTGCACACTGTAGAAGGAGAAATGTGTGTGTCCAAATGAAATGACCCTACATGTATTTATACTAATTCAAGCACCTTTCTTTTCCTGTGGGGCCGACTTCTCATTTTGGGTCTTCAAATTTACTTTATTATTTTATATCTTTTACTTGTGGGGTCGACTTCTCTTCCTGGGTCTTAAATTTATTCTTGGGGATTCTTTAATGGTATAGATGAGTCTTCTTGTACTTCCTTGTGAAGAATGGCTACTCAAAGTTGCAAAACTTCAACACTCCCTCTCAATGAGGGAGGCATTCTCCATACTTCTATTTCATATGTTATAGAAAGGTTTTCCTTGAGCCTGATTTATGTAGTCTTCTCTGGAATGCACCCAGTTGATGTATACTTCTCCCACATAGCACCCAGTTGATGTATACTTATCCCACATAGCACCTCGGGTATCCAAAGGTCCTTGTCAAGTCAGCATGATCAAGGATAGAGACCACACCTGGGCCATTCTCCTTATCCAAGTCATCATGGCCATCGGAGGAGAATGCTCTATGCTAATACATGGATAAAATAAACACCCTAGGCCACTCTCCTTAGCCAAGTCATCATGGCCATCGGAAGAGAGTGTTTGTCTGATTCTAATACATGGAGAACATCAATGCCCTGTACCATTCTCCTTAGCCAAGTTAGCATGGTTTTCATAGGATAATGTCCATTTGATGCATATTTACCTCGAGTCTTTATCGTTCCTTGATCAAGTCAGTATGATCAAGGATAAAGACTATGCCTGGGCCATTATTCTTAGCCAAGTTAGCATGGCCATCGAAGAATAATATACCATTCTCCTTTTCCAAGTCGACATGGCCATCGGAGGAGAATGTTTGTCATTTTCCTTAGCCAAATCAGCATGGGCATAGGAGGAAAATGTCAACCCGGTACTGCCATCTGTAGAAGCATCATCACCTCGAGTCTTTATTGGTCCTTATCAATTTAGCATGATCAAGGATTGATCCTAATTTATGAGTGGAACAAAGTGAATAACAAATTGAATACAAGAACATAGAGATACAAGAACAACAACATATATCCAGTGAACAATAACTTCTATTGAGTAAATAAAATAGGCTAAAACTGTAAAACTGCATAACTAAAAACAACTTGCTCAAATGGTGGTAGCTATCTCTAAGAAGATATGTGGTTTCTATGTGAATCCATCTGAGAATAATGGTTACAATGAGACTCTAGAGTCATTTTTAACATTAATCATGAATTCCAAAACCCTAGATATCCTAAAACCTAACCCTAGGAGATGAAACACCAAAAGTTATGTGGGCCCCGATGGGTAAGTTGGTACCTCAACTTCTTAAGGTCGTAAATTTTACATACGACCTCTGTTTTAGGCACGTGATAGCCCATTGGAAAGTTATTTTCAAGAAATACACATTATGTCGTCAAACTGTGAATCTACAGTTTGATTGTGGAAAGCCAAAAAAACATTGTTTAGGGCCCCAAAACGGCCCTGGAAATACAGAAATATGTATTGACATGAAAACTTCCAAAATAAGCTAGTTGGATTAGGTGGGCAGCCAAAATTCTCCACCTAACATCTGTGTATGGCTTCAGACAGCCCTGAAAGTGTAGAACCCACAATTACAAAGAATTACAGAAGAACGTGTTGAACTAAAATTGTCAAAAGGATCCAGTTGAAATAGGTGGGTGGCCACCAATATCCACCTGGATCAATCCTCCCCCCTTAAGAAGCAATGGTATCCATTGTGTTGAGTGCCCCCATCAGGTGAGGAAATTTATATTGAATTTGGCCCTGGGTGATCCATTTGAATTAGTGCAGGAGTTTCCCTTCCTTGACAACCCGATAAATTTGGATCCTTTGTTGGTGAGTGCCCTTCACCTGTGTGTCCATTATTTGATCATTGGATGCATGTTCCATGTAGTCATGGTTGAGATCTATTGGTGTCAATTTTTTTGTGATCTATGAGATGTTCAATAATGGTGGAAAATATGGTCAGAGGAGGTCCACGTTGATCATTGGGTGAAGGCCAAGGAATGGGGGAGTGTTGAGCTCAAAATCATTGTCTCCCACAGGCTTGGTGATAGTGAAAGGCCCATAGCGATGTGGATGAAGCTTCTAATGGGGCCTTGTAAGGCATTCTTTCTATAAATGTAACCAAACCTTGTCTCCCACTTGAAACTTGTGTGGTACCCAATGTTGATCATGGCATTTCTTTTACTTAGCATTGGCTTTCGGCAAAATCTCATGGACATGTTGGCAGATGTGTTGAATCCGCTCAATGAATTTGGTGGATTTTTCGGCCTCAGACTGAACATGGGAAGATTCTATCTGTGTGGTTTCAAGAGGTAGTGCAACATCAATGGGACCCAAGGGTTGGAATCACATCCCCACTTGAAATGGGCTATGGTTGATGGAGCTATGGAGAGCCCTATTGTAGTTTTGTTGAACATAGGGAAGACTCTCATCCCATGTATGTGGATGCTTATAGTTATAGATGAACAGGATGTACACAATAATTTGATTGATGACCTCTTTCTGGCCATCAATTTAAGGGTGGAAGGCAGTGGATTTAGTGATCTTGGTCTCCAACAATGATCAGAGACTCGATCAAAATCTGCATAGGAACCTGTTGTCTTGATCGGAGATGATGGTCTATGGTATCCCAAAATGGACCCACACTCTTTTGCAAAAGATATTTACAGTACCTATCACTATGATTCTCTTCTTGCAGGTTATGAGAATGGCCATCTTTTAAAACCGATCAACCACCACAAATACATAATCATTACCTTACTTGGTGGATGGAAGGCTAGACATGTAATCCATAGATATGAATTCCCAAGGCCTCTTGGGAGTAGGAAGAGGGGTGTAGAAGCCTTGATTCTTGATGGTTGGCTTTGAAATGGCATAGGAAATGAAAGATATGATATTCTTGCTGATGTCCTCTCAAATTCTTGGCCAATAAAAATGTTTCTGTAGAACAGCCACAGTTTTCTCCATGCCAAAATGTCCTACCATTTGACTGTAGTGATCCTCCCAAATCATCTTTGCACTTTTTCTTGCAAGAATACAGAGGTGGCCCAGGATGCATAATAGTCCATCATGAATGTGAAAATCAGTGACATCCACGCTTGTACCCAAGAGATGATAGGTGGTGGCGAAGTCAATATCTTGCTGATAAAGTTGGGGCCACTCAAATGCCTCATGACCACAGGAATGGAGCATGGTGATGAGTGCAGCCACGAGAGGTCGACTGAGGCAATCATCAACACGATTTGTGTTCCCTATATTATACTTGATGTTGATATGGAACTGATGTAGGTATGTGGACCACTTCTGATGGTGATCGTTCTACAACTTCCCCTATGTTTTTATCAACTGGAGAGGCTTGTGATCAGTGTGGATGATTTTCTCCTTTCCTAGAATGTAATGTTTCCATTGAAGGTGGGATTGTACAATGGCATACAATTCCTTTTCATAGTTGGGGTATTTCCAGATAGTATTTGAGAGTGTCTCAATATGGTATTATACTGGATGATCGTGTTGAGTGAGAATTGCACCTACAACATAGTCTAATGCATTAGTCTCAATCTTGAATGGTTTTTGCAGATCGAGTAAGGAGAGTATTGGATATGTGCACAAGAGATGCTTCAGATCATAAAATGCTCATTGTTGTGACTTCCCCAATGCAAACTTTTCCTTGCCACCTCCCTTGGTCACTTGTTTGAGGGCCTATTCAATATGGGAGAATCCCAACACAAACCATCGGTAGAAGTTGGCAAGTCCCAAGAAGATCTGAAGCTCAGTTAGTGTGGTCGGGGCTGGCCAATCATGGATGACTTGGATCTTAGTTGGGTCCACATGTACCCCATGTTCATCAACAATCCATCTCAAGTATTGGACCATTTTCATGCTAAAGGAACATTTTTCCAAGTTGGCATATAACTTCTACTGTCACAGAGTGCTCAAAACTTGTTGAATATGTCACATGTGCTCCTCCCAAGTTCTACTGAAAATGAGGATGTCATCTAGATATACCACCACAAAAGAGTTGGTGAAGGTTATCAATACATCATTCATCAGCCTCATGAAATTTGTTGGTGCATTTGTTAGTCCAAAGGGCATGACCAGCCATTCGAAGAGACCTTCTTTAGATTTGAAAGTTGTCTTCTATACATCAGTTGGTTCAATGGGAACCTGGTCATATACAGACTTTAGGTCAATATTTCTAAAGAACTTGGCCCCCTTGAGTTGGTCAAGAAGGTCATCAATTCGTGGAATTGGGTATCGGTTCTTGACTGTGATTTTGTTTAATGTTATGTAATCAATGCAAAGCCACCAAGTCCTGTCTTTCTTCTACACCGGTACAATGTGCCCCTTTTGAATAAACTCTTGGATCTAATGCTTTATTTCAACATTTTCCATCATCGAGCAATGTTAAAATGGTCCATTAGGCATAGGTGCATTGGGGGTTAGATAAATTGGATGCTTGACTTGGCAATGCGTCGGTACCTCAGTGGGTGAGGAGAAGATGTCTCTGTACTCCTCCATGATTTTGTACACTTTCTTCTGCTACAAAGAGAGGCTCTATGTAGAGGTCACAGATGTGGAGGAAACCTTCTACTTACTATGAGCATGGATCACAAAGATGACGAACTTCCCAGACTATGAAATGACCTTATTGCATTTCTTATCAAAGATTAAAGAAATAGTGGTAGGCGGAGCTACCTCTGGTATCTTGTACAATTGTCTAACCAAAGTAATACTACCATTGCGGGGTCTAGACTCATACACAACATGTCGCTTCCACAAATATGCTTGTCCTAAAATAACATCACAAACTTCAAGGGGAGAAATATAACATAATACATCATCTCTATAGGGCTTGATGTCGTAGGGAAGACGACATTGTTGGTTGACGCAGAGATCTCTTCCTTGGTGAAGCCAGTCGATGGTGTACGGCTACAGGTATGGTGTGATCGATAGGTCCAACTGNTCTGGTTCACTTGGTTGGAATTTGGTGGTAGTGACAGTGGTGCTAGGTTCAGCATTGATAATCCTCTTCCCTCCTTCTATATTTGATTCAGGGTTAGAATCTTCCTCTGACTCGGAAGCTTTCAGCTCAACCACCAATGATTTCTTGAAGCGACATTATTTGGTGTTGTGCCAAGGGATTTTATGGTATTCACACCGCTTTCCTGTGTCCTTCTTCGACTTCTCATTACCCTTATTGTGTTGTGGCTTGGACCAGTTGTCCTGAGAGTGTCCATATTTTCTTTGTCTCTTGTTTTGTGGGTTGGGGATACCTTTTCCCTGCTTCGGTTGTGAGGAGTTTGCAGATCCAAACTCTCACCTCTTCTGTTTAAATTTATGCTCGATCTTCACAGCATATCTAGAAGTCGTACCTAATGATGTGATGTCTAGAAAATCCATTTATGTTTGAATGTATCTATATATACAGTTGCGGTATTTTAGCACCAGATGTTGTTCAGAGTCTTTCATACCCAACTTGGTGCGCAGGGTAAGAAAAATATTGGTGAAATATGGTACTCTCTGGTCCCTTTCGTGATGCAAGGTGGTCCATATTGTGTATTGGTCCTTATAGCTTCCAACAGGGTAGTATTATTCTTTAATGGCATCACTGAAGGAATCCCATGTGGGGGCATGTTGGTTGTTTCTCTCTTACTTCTTTTTGGGCTGACCCGGGTTCAGATCTCAACAGGTTTCCAAAAAAACCCTCAAAGACTATCGACCCTCCTAGTAAACCAAAAGGAAACACTATGCACAGGGTGCACAAAGAAGTCTCACCTGAGATAACTTCCATAGGTGACTGCAATACTCATGAATTTGCAGTCTAGGAATGAGTGGGGATCTGGGGTTGTGTTATTTCTTCCTTATGCGTTGTCTTTGTTAATCATTAACTCACTTCTATTGTTTATTTATCTTTAAACCTATGCATGCATGTTGATATACCTAGTTTAACCATTCATTCTTTAAGCTAAATATCAGCAGAAAGTAAATCATTCATTAAAAATCACACATAACACAAGGATTACTGTGGTTCACCCCCTCCTAGGTCTACATCCACAAATATCTGGCTTATCCGCTATTTTATTTATTCTGCTGCAAAATCCTTCACCACGTGAATTACATATTTAGTAATATAATCATGATTGAGAGTAAGAACCATCTGTGAGGTGGACTAGATCACATCAGAATCCTCATCTTGTGGCCTAACCCTCAAAAACTAGCTTATTCGACTCTTCTACAAAATTATTACAATCAACCATTGTTGGTTACTCATTTTCCTTCTCAGGTTGTCTAATTTATTGACCCGGTGTTCATGTCATTCGGGGTTCCAACAAAGCCTCTAAAACTATCGGCCCTCCTGGTAAACCATAAGGCAACACAGCACCCAGAAATCACTATGCAGTCTCACCCGAGATAACTTTAAATGGGTGGTGGTAAGACTTAGGTGTTTACAACCTAGGACAGAGTAGGGGATAGGGGTTTCTCAGATAGGGTTAGATACCGTGAGCTGTAAGGGAGAGTACTTATTCCTTGGATTCGCATATGAATATCCCACAGTTTAGTTAAAGTTAAGTATAAGTAGATTCATGACAATGTATTAACTCATTAATCAAGTTTAACCATCAATTGTTGAAAGAAAGAAGAATCATGCATACATTTAACACGTTACATGAGAGTTACCGTGGTTCACCTCCTCCTGGGATACGTCCACAAAGATTTGGCTCTTGGCTCTTGTATTAGGATAGTTCTGCATATTCGGCGCCTCGCACTTACAATTCTCCACAAAACTGGGTAAGATCTATGTGATGTGAACTAGATCGCACCATGCTCTACATCTTGTGGTCTAATCCTCAGATCTACCTCTCCTTGGGTCTTGTTTACTCAACATCTTACAAAATTAGTTCGTCTCGTTCAGAACATTACAAATAATCGCTAACAACTACTAATGAACAACCCTATATGATACTTTTGTATGTATATTTATACATTTCGGGCTCTTCAGCCATTTACAGAATATTACAAAAACCCTAACCCTTCTTACGTTAGGTATTTCTCCCATACGTGTGTTTCTCCTCCTCCAGTTGTCGCTTTCCTTTGTGCACGTTTTCTTGCATGCACGCGTGTTTCTCTTCTGCCAATTGTTACTTCAGTTTTCTGCATGCTTTCTTTCCCATGATCGTTCTTCTTTCCTATTCGTCCTGGTGCCAACAGGCCCCCAACACTGACATGTGACTCATCCTGAGTCACCTAGTTTCTTTGTGCTTCCTCGATCTCCTTGGTGATATTCTGGAACTATTCCTACAACTTTATTGCTTTTGTCAGTGCTTGTGCGGTTTTCTCCTCGATGGTGTCAATTGTCTAAGCTGCCACTTCCTCGCTCATCAGTCCTGCACATTCTAGTTGAGTCTATGTTGTCTGGTTTCTGGATTCTTCTACCTATGCAAGTACTTCCGCTACCCGTTCCTGCAACGGTTTTATTTGAGCCTGGCACTCCTGTTTTTGTGTTTGTGCAGTTATAAGTTTTTCCTGTATCTTCTTCAACTCTTGCGTTCCCTTGACTTGTTCTAGGATTGGTATGGTCTTTTGCCACCGCTTAAGTTCTTGGATCGTTGCATTGATCCTGTCCTCATCCTTGTCCTAGTGTTGGACTTGTGGATCCTCTTCCAGCCTTGTCCACAGTTGCACTACTTTATCTAGCAAATTGGTTGTCGTGCTGACCTATTTTTCTAACTCCTGCAGTTGCATTGTTGCTTCCTGCTTCCTTTGCTCCTTCACTGTTGTTGGAGTTTTTGGTCTAATATGTCCGCAGAGAGTCTCGATCTCCTTTTGATACTGATCAATTGCCTGTGTAATCTGGTTGATCTTCTCTACAGTTGGGAGTTCATTTCCTTGCGCAGTAGTTGGAAGTTTCCCAAAAACTTCTTCCACTTTGCGTTCCATCTCATTTCTTTGTTCTTTCTCCTCCTTGGTTTCTGATTGGTCCTGTGTGCAAACTATTTCCAGATCTTCCCGCTTCTTTGTTGCTTGTTGTAGCTCGACTAAGTTTTTATGTGCTTGAGCCTGCATCTCATGGTTGACGCTAACCTGTAGTTTGTGTAATTATTTTGATGGCATCTATGTCAAGACCAATTGGATATGATCCAAATCCTTCAGTGGTGTTTGTCCCACAATTTCATCCATTTGCAGCATGTTAGGCTTTATGTAGACCATGGAATGTGCATGTGGTATCAGAAGAACTGGGTCATGTTCTTCTACCTCCACCCTTTCTATGGTTTGTGTGGTCGATGGCTCTGTGCCTCTACTACTACTCATGATCTGGGATTCCCTAAATTTCTTAAGGAGTTGTCCCATTTCTATCAATTCTTTCTGCAGTTTGTCCCTATGGTGCACGGCGTGATCAAAATCTTCTGCGAGGCAATCTTGGACCATCCTGGCAATTATCTCTCCATAATCCTCCATGATTGTGTAGTTCAGTGGTGGTCGTTGTGCCTTCATCTTCTTGCGCGCACCTACATCCTGTATCGTTGGTCTCTTAGCCCCCCCTGGTTCCTGTGTAATCGGGTTCGATGCAGTTTCCTATGCTCCCTCAATCAGTTTCTTCTGTCCATTGGTCGGCTGGGTGGTTTATGTTCCTCTCTTCAAGGTCCTTGGCTGCTCTGAGTCGTCATCTTCCTGAGTTGACTTGGGTTGGCCCGTTCTTCGTCTCTTGGGTACTAGGATTTTTAGAGGTTGTGTCTCTGCCTGCGCAGCCCTCCTTCTGTTGTTTATGATGGTACTCCTCTGGGTATAGTTGGGATCCTTCATTCATTAGGAAATTCATTGATGATCATGTTGATATCACCCTTGGTGACACAGTAGCACATCTGCAGCCACTATTTATCCAGGTCCTGGATTAGTTGTATCCACATGGCTTGTCGCTTAGTCTAGAAATTAGCGATGTCCCTGTATCATGCGACAGCCTATCATGTTATTCTCCTTGCTCGGTTGATGGCTTCCTGTATCTCCCATAGGTATGCTTCGAATACAATTATGTTCTCCTTATTATGCTTGGCTAGTGGCCCAGCTCTCAGGACGTGATATCTTCCTCCCCCTGGCTGTGGTGTGGTAGCAAAGACGACGTATTCTGGTTCTCGCCATCCCATGAAAGCTATGAGAGTGATCAGCCATGAGTAATGAAATTATGTACCTGCATCCTATGCATCTTTGCAGTCTATTTGGAACAAGTTTGATAGGTATTGTGCCCAACTCATGAAGGTGCCTTCTACGCACTGAGTTGCAACAGCAATGACTCATGTCATACTTCGTCTTTGCGGCATTTTCGTATCAGTTTGCAGGCTAAGATATTTGCACCCAATTGTGTTGTGGGATCATTGATCCGTTTAATTATAATGCCTCTTGTTCCCCTGTTGGCACCATATTTCTTCTTCATCTCTTCTGCCAATGCTTTTTCCTTAGACTTATCATTCAGGATCAGCGCGGGATCCATACCCTTGGTGGGTAGGCCTGTTATCTGTGTGATAAGTTCGACCATTATGTGGATGGGTTTGTCTAGCCATATATCTCCTCCATGCATAACTGCTAATAGTTGTTTGACACATGCCATCGCATATTGGCCTCTGCCAAAGTGTGGTATCTTCAACAACCCTAGAATTCATGTTCTGTCCAATCCAGTGGCCCACTAGTGTGGCTTAGTGATGGATTCTCTGAGTTGGTTCACGACTATTTTCTGCATAAAAACCCGTGGTGCAAGCTCTGGGTATTTGGTGTCATCTGCTACGTCATGTTTGGAATACTTGAGCTTCTTAATGTGACCTAATAGTTATGGGTCCACCTGTACTCCCTCTGGTATGCGAGGTAGCACAATCTCTGTAGCCAGTTTCTTTCGGGGTGAGCTTGGTATCTGAATTCGGTCCTCTTGCCACAATGGTTGGCTCGAGGTTCCAGCAGCTTCTGGTTGATCCTTCGCCATCCATTCTGCCCAAGTCATGGCCATTTCACCTGTTGTCTTGGTCGAAAAAGAATCTGGGATGGGTCATTGTGGGACGTCTGGTTGCACTTATGCTTCCAGTTTTTGTGCACTTTTGCTAGCTCCTACACCTGCTTCGACATTTTCTGGTGGTATTTCCTGGTGGTTTTCTTCTTCTTTGTTCTGGGGCTCATGCACTGCTACTGGCGTATCCTGTTCCATGGCCTTTGTTTGTGGTTTCGAGGCCTCCTCAAGTATGGGTGTAAACTCTACTGGAATTTCCTTTGGCGACATGATTTCCTCAATATCGACTATTTCTAGGGGTTGTTGTTCGCTTTCTTCCGATGGTCCTTGCGACATTGTCTGAGCCCTAGTTGACCTGGCTGTATGGCCTGGTTATGCGAGCTTTGGTGGTGCCATAATGGTGTCTGTCGAACGTTTGCGGGGTTTTAATGGCTTTGGTGAGCTCTGTGGTTTCACTCTGTTCGTTCTTGCTGCTATTTCTCTTTTCATGTTCTCCTTCCGCGAATAGACTAATTGTTTTTGTGCTCGTGTGTTATATGGGCTCGTCATGAATCTTGTCGAGGAAGTTTCCTCCATCGTGTGATTAATGCACCATAATTGTAGGTTCAATGCATCCGTTGCAGTTTCATACATTCCATTATACCTGCTCTACTGTCTCCAGTTGGCACATTTACTGTGGCATCCCATTTGTCCTTGCCTTGCTTTAACTCTGATTCTTATTGTCCTTCTAGTCTGCTTTTGTCGGATTTCCCACATGTTTCTTTTTCGATATGTTCGTTATCTTTTCTCTTGTTGGCTTCGTGTTTCATATGCGGCTTGTCCATCATGTTGTTTTCATGCAGTTTTTTATTTATTTATTTATTATTATTATTATTATTATTATATTGCGTAGTGGGTGGTCGACTGTCCTTGTATAGCTTCAGCCAGCTCCTGTTGATCATTCCTCTGAGGTCTGCACCCGCTAGATCTATTAAATTTACAGCTCCTCCTCCTGTGACAGATTTTACCTCGTATGGTCCTAGCCAATGCATTCTCAGCTTTCCTGGGTGCTATAACACTTTACTGTCGTAGAGTAATACTAGATCTCCTTCCTTGAATGTATTCCTCTTGATGTGGTGGTCGTGCCAAGCTTTGTCTCTTGCTTTCTGTACTTTTTGATCGAATCCTGCCAAGATTTGGTCTTCCTCCATTGACATTAACTAATTCAGTCTTTCCTATATTGCGCCTCGTTCTGTCATCTGTGTAATGGCTTCTACATGTAGGTTGGGTATTAAAAATTCTAAGGGCACTACTGCTTCTTGACCATAGACTAGTTTGAATGGTGTGTGGCCAATCATATTTTTACATGTGTTTCTATACGCCCATAGTATTGTTGGTACCTTGAGATCCCAATCGTCCCTGTTGACGTTGCATATCTTTGTCAAGGCATTTTCTAGAATTTTGTAGAAGGCTTCTACCGTGCCATTTGCCTGTGGATGATACGGTGTGATTTTCTGGTGATGAACTTCAAACTCTTCCAGCATCACTCGGATGGTGTTGTTTATGAAGTGTGTTCCTTGGTCGCTCATGAAAATTCTTGGGCACCCAAATCTAGTAATTACCTGTTCAAACAAAAAGTGTGCAGTTGTCTCTACGCTGCAATATTTTACTGGTGTGGCTTCCGCCCATCTTGTTAGGTATTCTGTCATGTTGATAATATATCTCGCCCCTTTTCTTTTGGATGGTGGGTTAATAGGTCCCACGAAGTCTATCGGCCATTTTTCGAATGCATGAAGTGTGACTTGTGGTCATAGTGGCATCTCGTCCCTTCTATTGGGTTTTCCTACCCTTTGACAGACATCACATTGCTGAAAATATTCTTTTGATTCTCTATAGATCATTGACCACCATAATCCTACACGTAGTACCTTCTGCGTGGTAGCTTTTCCTGCATAATTCCCTCCCGTTATTCCCTCGTGGGCTTCTACTAAAATCCTTGGTCGTTCGAGGGCTAGTAAGTATCTTTGTAAGATGTCATCTATGCCCATCTTGTATAGATGTCCTGCGATCAATTGATAGTCAGCTGCGCAGACTACCAGGTTCTTCTTCTACGCAGTGGTATATTCTTGCGGCACAGTACCTATGCTTAAGTACTGGATGATCTTTGTGAAGTAATCATCAGCAATTTGTACTGAGAATAGTTGTGCATCTAGAAAGTTGTCTTCTAAATTCGTTGGTTCCTCTCCATTTGTGACCCTTGATAGGTGGTGAGGCCCTGCATTCAGTTTTCCTGGTTTAACTATTACGTCAAATTCAAATTCTTGAAATAGTAATAACCATCGACAGATTATCCCCCCCAACATTGGCTTGTTGACTAGGTATTTCAGGGATGAGTGATCTGTAAACATATTAACGTGTTTTCCCAATAGGTAATGTCTGTACTTCTGTAGTGCATAAACCATAGCTAGGCCTTCTCTTTCTATCGTGTTATAATTATGTTCTGAATCTGATAATTTTCTGCTTGCAAACACTATCGGGTGATCCAAGTCTCCTACTCCTGGTTGTGCCAAGATAGTTCCAAGTGCTATCGTTGATGCATCTACATGTACATGGAATGTCTTCTCCCAATCTAGAAAATACCAATATTGGTGCGGAGACCATCTTTTCCTTTAGGGTATCCAGACCGTGTTGGCATTCGCCGTTCCATTGATACTTTATATCCTTCCTTAACATCTTTTCCATTGGCATTGTAATTTGCGCGTAGCCTTTGATGAATTTCCTGAAACATCCCATATGTCCTAACATTGCTCTGAGTTGGCGGACTATTTTTGGCGCTGGTAGATTAACAATGACTGCGATTTTGGCTGGATCCACTAGAAAACCATGTTTTCATACTATGTGTCCCAATAGTATCCCAAATGGTGTTCTAAATATTCATTTCTTGATATTCAGTGATATCTGTCACTGTCTCCATCGTTCTCGCATTAGTTGTAACACTTCCACATGGTTTTTTAACAGGCTATAGACCGTCCAATCATCCAGGTATACTTTGAGGAATTGATGGATGAACTCCTTAAATGCTACGATGACAACTCTAGAAAATATTGTGGGTGCATTCTTCAGTCCGAACGGCATGACTGTATATTGATAAGATCCCCTTTCTATCACAAACGTGGTCTTGTGTCTATCCTCCTGTTCTATCTTAATCTAATGATATCCTGAGAATCCATCGGTAAATGAGTATGCTTTGTGGCCTCCTACGTTCTTGAGTACTTTGTTCATGAACGGCATGGGGAATGGGTCGTGTAGGCATGCATCATTCAACTTCCTCAAGTCAATGCATATCCTGATCCCTCTTCCCTGTTTCTTGTCTTGTACTACCATCGGACTTATCCATTCTGATTCTTCGATTGGTTCGATGATGCATGCCTCGAGCATCCTATCGATCTCATCTTTAACTTTCTATTTATATATAGGATTCAATCTATATGGTCATTGTTTAATGGGTCTCACATGAGGTCTGAGTGGTATCTTCATTTCTCCTAATTCTTCGGCTATGTCTTTCATCTCTATAAAGGTTGTGGGAGAAAGGTCATTGTAGTCGCGCAACAATTCTGTCATACTTTCTAGTGTTTGTTCGTCCCAGTAGTCTCCAATGTTGACCATCTTGGGCCGCTCGGCGGTCCCTATGTTAAACTTCTTTATCATGATTGGCGCAAAGATGACCTCTGACTCTAAGGGTGGTCCTTCCACATCTCTCTCTCCTTCAACTTCTTTGATCTGAATATCACGTGGATCATCTTCATCCAGAGCTTCCTCCTATACGTGGTAGCATGATAGTAGATCCTTGACTGTCTTCTTATTTCGTTGTTGTACCTCTGTGATAGTTTCTACTTTCGGTTCTTCGATGAATATGACGTTTCTAATTTGTTTTATGGCCGAGTCTATGTTGGGGTTCTCATGGTCGAATGAGAAAGTGACCATAAAGTTTTTTTGGAGTGTTTACCATGTATTGGTTCCTTTACACATTTCCTGGTCTATATACCAATTCGTTGGTATGCCCTCTAAAGTATGAATGAAGTGGTGAGACCATTCCTCTGGTGGCGTCATTTTCCACAGTGTTTTACACGCTATTATCACTGAAATTTCGTCCGCACATGGTGACAAGAACTCCGCATCGTCAAAAGAGGACTGGAGTCATTCATGGCACAAGATTAATTCCACAGCATTGCAAAAGGGTCAAAAACTATACAAAATGACCAAAAATTTGAAGGGCGCTTTACATAACCCGGGTGCATGCACATATGCACGTAACAGAAATGTACAATGTGTGCTTCAGCGCACGATGCGCAGCTGTTGGGCGAAAAACCCGCGCGCCTGCTAAACGGCGCATTTATTGAAATTGGTCCGCCTCCCAACCACTAATGGATCAGCTCCCAAGTCGATTTGACAGCAAATCCAAGCTCAATCCTCATGGTGGGCTGGTCAAAGATCTAATTGAGCCCTAAAGAGCCCCTTTTCACATTCTAAAGAGGTTGCATAATAACCCAATGCTGGGCTATAAAAAGCCATGAATAACCACCATTTTCTCAAGGAATTCTATGCATTGTTATGCTACTAAGATTGCTAGGGACTCATTTTTTGGCAATAGACATAATCAGCACCATTTCAGAGGGCTTTCCACCTCTCACTAGAGTGGATAAGCTTAGAGTTCTTTCACCCACATTCTTCATCTTTTCATTGTAAGGAGAGCAATCAGTTGAGGGCCTCAAGAGCCTTCCATTGGAGAGGGAAGGGACCCAAGTCCTCTTTCTCCATTGTGTCTTTGGATTTCATCAATAAGATCAGCTTATACATTGGTGATATCGGTCCATTTGTATTTA
>JASDQU010169791.1:32809-47646 GCA_032191745.1 Picea mariana | reverse complement strand
AAAACAATACCATTGGATCTGATGGAATCAAGTGGAATGGATGATAAGAAAATATCAAAGGTCCATCAAGCAGACGAGCAACTAAGAATTCCCGTGCTTAACTTTAGAAGAAAACATGAAGATCATTAAAAAGGCAGAGACATAGTGTAATTAAACAAATTCTTCTCTTAGTATTTCTTTTAATTGATGAGATATAAATATACATATATGGAATTACAGAGCAAAAAACATCACCAATAAGTCTCATGCAGGAATCCTATGAATCGTGCCTTAATATTTCTAGTAGATCATCTAGAATGTTATAGAGTATCTCGTTAAGGGTTGGGAATGAATAAATCAACAATCAACACCTCCACATTTTACTTATTACAATATATAAACTGACTCTCTCCAGGCTCGGGAGGTTGAGTTCAACCGCCTCGGCTAAAAATAGCAACAAATCCCCAAAAATCCTGAATTGTCCGCCATGAAAGATGGGCTGAATTTTTGCAAAAAAGGTGTGCGAACAAACATCGGTTTCTCTTCAATGCTGACACCTGGGAAAACAAYGAAGGAGTTTATTGTATATGGGCATGTGATGGACAAAAACCTCCTTCGGTTTCACCAAATTCGCCTCCAGATCACCGAAACAACTTTCRCAAAATCAACACTGTAACAGAAAAATGAAAAACTGGAACAATGGGGTTCGAAGATGGCTTCGATTCTCCCTGCTCATGGTACCTGTGCAAAAACTGGGAGAGGTTTTTGTTCTTTATCCCKTTATGAAAAAAAAAATATTTTKTTTGTTTAAAATTCATCTCCGTTTGCCCAGGATCGCCTTTGGAAAATGATATGCTGAACAGGCAAAAATGAACAAAATTTGGGAAAAAAGGTTTTTTAGGCAAAAGTGGTAATTCAGGACCCCCCAAGGTGGTAAGCATTTTTTTTTTTGGGGGGGTCCACTGGCATGTGGAGGTGACAAGTGTCCAGGGGGTGGTTTTTACGAAACAACTTTTCGGACCCCCCCTAAGGTGATGGGACATGAGGGGGGGGTCCGAAATTTGTGGGAAGTGGGTGGGGAAAGTTAGGATAAGTTTAAGTTTTAATTTTTTTTTTTAATATATTTTTTTTTAATTATATATGTTTTATTATATGTTTGTTCATGTTTTGTTTTAACTTTTTTATATTTTGTTTTGTTTGTTAGTTTTTATTAATGTTAATTAATAAACACTAACCTAATCACTAATGTAACAACTAAATTAATTATTAATTAATTAATTAATAATTAGTCTAACATATTTTAATTAACTAACTATACTAATTTTATTTTATATTATTCTCTCAAAATAACTTTATTAGGCTAACAAGCATTAAAAAATGCCACTAACCCTTTAATATTATTCGATTATTATCCTAAGTTCATTTATTCATGCAGGGACGAGTGGCGGGCGAGCTGTGGTCAACGGGACAAATGGGCAAAGGAGAGATGGGCAGGGTGATGGAGGATCAGGCGGAATGGATGGAGGGGAAATGGAAATAACCGAGAGACCAACAAGCCATATGTCTTCATCATGGGGCAATGCCAAATAACAGCTGAAGAATCGGCTTACCTATGATTATAGGACTCTAACATAGTCTCCACCTGGGGATGGAATATCTTTCAAAATGTGTCAAGAACCATTGAACTCTGAACATGCAGACCGGTGCTTTATTCATTGGGCCATGGAGTCACTACAGCTACAATCTTTGAACTGGCTCATATTTGACTGGACAATGAACTAGATACTATCAAATGAAAACTCTGTTGGAAATCATACAACAATGAAAAGATGCTCAAATGAATGAGATTATTCAAAACTGCTACCTACCCTACACTACTGACCATTTTGTCTTTTTAAATGATACAATAATGCCAATGCATCCAGTCAAGCAACTTCTCTAACAACTCTGCTCTTTCAATGTTTTCCAACAATATCAGAAATAGGACTTGCATAGGCATCATGAAATGCTTTCCATCTTGATATTCATCACAAAGGGCTTGATAAACACAACACATAACATAAATACTGGGAATGCATTGTGGCTCTGTGATGAACAATTTCTCCATATAAATAGCCACTAGATCAAGATAAACTTGACCTATTACTGGATATTCAAATTTAACCAACTCAACTTCATGATTTGATGTTATAGTTGTGTTATTTGCATCCTTATTCACTTCCTGACATGGCTGCAAATTTTCTAATGGTTTCTGAAATGATGCTTCTGCTGAACACACCCTTGTAGTTGACTGTCTGATCATATACATATCATAACAATTTTTGAAATCGTTGGGGGTAAATGAAAACTGATTTTGAAAACACAATCTATCCAACATATTAGCTATAGGGTCATAAAATATTTTAGACGACTGTGGAATTTGTTCTGCTGGCATTTCTTGGCTTACCCTGTGATCTTCAACTAGAATCTGACCAAGATTCCCTTTCAAAGTATGAAAAGAACTAAAACATAAGGGTAGGGAATCAAAATGGATCAACTCATTACCTGTCCCAGGATTTGTGTTTTCATCCGAGTTTTGGTCTGCACAAAGATTCAAGGTCTGCACTTCTGAATCTGCAATAGATTCTATATCATCCATGTTCTCCTTACTTGGTGCATTAGAGAATTCCTCATCCTTTCTATTTACAATGTGCTTGAAATGTTCCCTCAGGAGTGAAGAAAAACAAAGGAGCATGTAGTTTGCATTTTCTTGAAAATTTTCTGTACTTTCCTCCTTGCAATCTTGATTAGTATGCAGAGTTTGATTGTCATTTTGGCTTTTTGGTAATTGGACTTCTTCTTCCCATCAAGATAGTGTTGGTTTCTTTGAGCAGTCATCATCAAACTCAACCACATAATCATCTAAAATTGCTGCTATGGCATCCTGAAAGGATTTACAAGATTGCTTCATTGATTCACATGACGGGTTCTGGATTTCTATGTGTTTATCCTTCAACATATACTCAAGATTCTTTTTCAAAAACTGAAATGAATCAAAGCACAATGGTACAAAGTTATTTTGGATTAACTCATAATTTGTCTCAGGCTTTAAACTTCCATCAGGAATTTGAAAATCAAAATAGGTAATGGGTTTAGAACAACCTCCACATTAGTAATGGCATCTTCACCTAGTTGATCAGAACATTCTCCCTCCCTACTATTGACAACTTGCTTACAATTTTCTCTCAAAATTTCAAAAGAAGAGAAACATAAGGGAAAATATTTTTCCCTTACTCTGAAGTTTTCTTCATTTTCCTCATCGCTGTCATGGTTGTTGTGCAAAGGCTGATTGTCATGTCTGAGATACAACTGATCTTCTTCTTGCCAACGACATGATGCTGATTGCTTTGAACAGTCCACATCTATTTCAGCCTTATGATCATCATTATACTGATCATACTTGGGTAGATCATCCATGGATGAAATGCCAGTGAACATGCATATCATGTCAGGAGAATTTTCCACCACCCTCTGATTTTGAACTTCATCTTCGACTATATGGTGAATGGAATACATGAAATAATCCTTTGGTGGTTCAGAATACTGAGGTTGGGCTGCAAAGTGTTTGGGGACAGTGACCTTTTCTTTCTTTGAGATCAATGGAACATGATGTCTTTGAACATCAATATTTTCTCTTATGCTAATCTTCTGCATCATCTATTCCATGGTTCTGGCTAGAATGTCGAGTTTAGATTCTGAAGATTTCAACTGCTCCCATTCTTTGTTCTTTACCTTTGACCTTTTGATCAACAAGTTGGCCTCTACATCAATTGCAACCTTTTTCATTTCTTCAAGTGTTGTAGTGTTCCTTTCTCTTAATTGGAATGCCATCTTAGGATMGAAGGCATCTGGGAAATGCAAGTGAGATGATCCTAGGGGTGGCCTTATATCAGTAGGCATTGCATGAAATATATTATTGAACCTTGCTGAAAACTAATGTACTGTTTCCTCTGGCTATATTTTCAAATGGTCATACTCTTCTAGGATGATAAAGACATTTCTCATGATCACCCATCAATCTAGGAAAACTTGCACAAACTGATGGAAACTGCTAATGCTTGCATCTGGAAGATTCTTAAACCAATTTTTAACTTTGCCTTGCAAAGACAAGGCAAACATCCTGATATAGACATTGTCATCTTCAACCTCATAAAGGTAAAGGAAATCTTCAAGACTTTGAATATGCTTTTCAATAGTGATGTTCACATTTTCTCCATTAAACCTGGGTAGATTATTGATGTAATTGACAGGGAGGTCATGGAGAATAGGAGGAAAATCTAGAGGTTTGTCTCTGTCTGGGATTTTCTCAGGTATAGGAGGTAAAGAAAGGGGCTTATAATAGGCTGGAATGTTGACCTGTGAATCTAGACTTTTCACATATGTATCAGAGATCTTTACATATGTAAGAAATAAAGCAGGAGGATTATGTCTATCAAGGCTTCCTATAGGTGTAGGAGTGGGTACCAGAGCTATGGGAATGGGCTCAATCCTTTGAGGTTCATCAGGTTGAAAATGGTCATCCTGAACTTCAACAATATACTCTAGACCAAGATCATGATAAGAGAGAAAGTAATTGTAGATGAAACCAATTATATCATGAATACAATTTGAGCTTGAGTACCTGGTCTTTCTAGGCTGCTTGGTCTTGCTTCAAGTTATTCCTCTAGTGGATTCTTTGAGTCAGCATTGTCTGGAGCTAATTGGAGTTGCCAGGTGAATGATCTCATATTTCTTGTGTTTGGTCACTATCCACCATCAATGATCAGATCTGGAGCTTTAAGTGTACTATTGGGGAAAGTTCCCCAGTATGGTCACCTTCATGCCCCATGGGGGATACATTATACTTTTCTTGAYGACTTTCCAAAAATAAAAATTGTAGCTGTAGAATTCTTGTGTAAGACTCCCTGGTAATGTTTTTCTTTGAGTAACTATTTTCTTGCTTTGTTAATCCATTTGATGTTTTCCCCGATCCAATCATTGAAATAAATATTATGAACAAAACTTGTTTTTTGCACTCTGTTTYTGGTCTTTTAATGGTCTGCATGTTTTCKTCTGAAGTTGAGCATAGGAGTTCTTATCTGCTCCTCTGCTTGGTGGATTTTCCCTTCTTTTCCTCTCCTCCACTTTCATTTAATTCAATTTGATCCAACAATGTTTCTATCCTGCCCTGTGGTGACAATATTTACATATGAGATAGATCCATTTTCCAAAAGGTAGACCCCATGGCCCAATGAAAATTTGAGTTTTTGATCTCCCAAACATACCAAATCCATAAACAAACCCATGTTCTACATAACTAGCCTAATATATATTCAAACAAATCTATATCAAACAGAGAGATCCCTCTCTGAGTCTTGGAGGGATAGATCCAAGACTCGAAGCAGTTTTGATGTTGCCTCTGTGACTGCCTCCATAGCCTTGGGAAAATTACAGAGTGATAACACCTGAAAAATATGTCTTTATCAACTAGGGAGTCAAATTTTCCAATCCTTTCGTCTTCTCTTTTGATATAGCACTTGCTTCAAAATAATCTAAAATGATTCATATTTGTTGGTATTCCTTTCCATAGCTCGTAGGGATTCTTATCACTATTACTTCTAAGAATTCCTTTGTTCATAATATGAACTATTGTATGTACTTCCCGTGCCCAAAATATGTAACCCAAATTGGAATATTTCAACATGTTTTTGGAAATCTCCTATACTGTAATGTTCATTATTTTAGTGACTTTGTTTTGCTAACGTGTCTTGGCTACTGATAATTGTCTTTTTATTCCATGTTCACCAAAAAAATCCATGAATTATTTCAATGTAAACTCTCCACCATTTTCTGATCTCAAACATTTGATTTTCAAGTCTGTCTCTGTTTCAACCATTTATTTGTATATCTTCTTGAGAAAACAAAATACAATCATTCTTTTGTAGTCATCAATTAGTACCTTGAAGTATTTTTAACCATATAATCCCTTTGTTCTCATTGGTCTACATATATCGGTTTATACAATATTCAATGTTTTTTTCTATGAGTACTCCTTTGATTTGAACTTGGTCCTGGTCTATTTTCCCTATAGACAATGCTTACATAGAGTATTCGTTGGCTTTGAAATTTCAGGAATTTATTTTACTACTTCCTTTTTGTTGATTTTAACAAGATTTTGAAAGTTCATGTGACCCATTCTTTTGTGCTAGAGCCAACGTTCATTTTTATTTCCTAAGAAACAAATTTCTTTTCCAATTTCATTCAAAACATATATGTTGTTCGAATTCCTTATAGTTGTCACCACTAACTTTCTTGATCCTTCTTTCCTATTTTCACATTTCTTTGAGTCAAAATGAAGTGTGTGTCTTTGATCACACATTTGAATTACACTTATCAGATTGTGTTTCATATCTTCAACCAATAGAACATTTTCTTCCATGGCATTTTTGCTTCCAAGCTTAACTGTGCCTCTACCTATAATTTTAGCTATTTGATTATTTCCAAATGGAACTGATCCATATATTTCGTTTTTCAAAGTTAGAAACATGTTCTTGTCACCTGTAATATGCTTTTAACAACCATTGTCAACATACCAATYACTTTTTATATGTTGGGCTTGTAGAGAAAGCGACTATTGATTCTACTTTGTTTTCCATATCTCTTGTAGTTCCAATAAATGACTATTAATGTTCTACTTTGGTTCCCTTGGTGGAATAGTCAATCTACAATTCTTCACTATTTGTCCAAATTTTTTTCGTTTGTAGCACTYTACTGAATTTCTSAATGAGACAAAACTATTTTGGTTTTGTAATGTACCCATACACCCCAGACCGGGCTACACCACTTTCTGCAACGTGCCCAGCCACCCGAGGATGGCCATGCTACTTCAAGCCCTCTCTCAGACTTATTTCAAGTTCTGATACATTTCTAATTAATAAGGATGCATGAMATATTCACATGCATTGATCAAGATTCATGCTACAACATAAAATACATGAACCATACGACATGCACAATAATAACCAACAAGAATGCATATTATAGATGCAAAATTCATAGATAATTAAATACACAATAGAAATAAAGATACAAAGGTAAACAAAACCATAACACAGAGCACTTATCATTCATGAAACAAATCACCAACTGACTGCAGACCAATGACGTTCCACCCAACCATAGACATTGTTGTTCGAAGTCTCAACAACAATGCCACCTTCTATCTAGGGCTATGAATCCACAAGGATGGTTCCAAAGTGTCACTTGACTTCCCAAACCAGTCAACACTCAATCTCTCAGAGGATTCTCAATACCCACAACAATCCAAGGTACACCAACTCTTTTCTACCATCCTACACAACCCAAGATAATGGACCCCCTTCTTTGCCATGCAGTCCCTCAAGATGTTCATCTCCTTCCAGGGCTCCACTGCAGCTGGTACATAATATCCATGATGGTACTCTTAGGACTCACAACTATTATAAATAATGAGAACATACCAAATCATCTCTAACATGCAAGTCTTGATTCATGGCTGTAATACACCAACAGTCTCTACAATGAACAATACCATGGATTCTCTTCAACAATTTGTTTTCCTTTCCCAAGCCAAGACATGAATGAGGAAATATGAGTGGGTGAAAGAATGAATGGAGTGAAATCCCAAAGAAAGGTGTGAACAACAAGAAATTGAGTGAATGAGTGAATGAGTGAAGAATAAGCAACCAACAAAAGAACCCCCACCCCAGACCAAAAATGGGTTTATGTAATTCTTGGAATCAAGGAACCACTTGGCCTTCCTCCCAAGAAGCTCACATAACTGTTATTCTCCATTAAACAAAATGGGTAAATACAATATAAAATAAATACTTAGCCCCTTAATCCCCCTCTCCCGTGGAATCATAACTCCCTATAACTCTTTTCCTTGTTCGTCTAGCAGCCAACGATGTATTTTTTATTAATAATGATCAAATCATTACATTCCCTAGGAACAATGGGCTCTTTTAATTGTTAGGGCTCTCTGGACTTTCATCAATTAACATAATACATTATTTAATACGAGGCTCAAAACCCGGGGTGTTACATCCCCTCCCCCTTATTTTGGCACTGTCCTCAGTGCATATACAAAACATAAACAATATTTCAAAATGTATTTAAAAAGTTGTGGGTACTCTGCCTGCATGGAATATTCATGCTCCCAAGTAGCATCTTCAGGACCGTAGCAGGTCCAATGGACTTTTACTAGCTCTATAACTTGATTCCAGATCATTTTGACCTTTCTGTCCAATATTCACATTGTCTGGGCTTGAAAGTATCCTTCTGTTTCTACCTGAATCAGATGCCAATCAATAACATGGTTAGGATCATGTACATATTTTTTTAGAAAATAGACATGAAATAAATTATGCACATTCATGGAAGCAGGAAATGTAATCATGTATGAAAGTGGCCCTATTCTATCCAATATCTCAAATGGACCACAAAATCTAGGTGCTAACTTTGTACAACTACCCAAGTTTAAATACATCTTCTTGGGCTTCACTTTTAAAAGCACATGCTCCCCTAATTTAATTTCTCTAGTTGTCCTTCTCTTATCTGCATAAATTTTTTGTCTATCCAGAGCTTCCTTTAAATTCTGCTTAATTCTAACCACCCGGTCTTCCATATCCTTGAGCAATTCTGGCCCAAGTACCACTCTATCTGCTGGGTTGTCCCAACTCATTGGAGTATTGCATTTCCTACCATACAAAGCTTCAAATGGGTTCATTTTCAATGAACCTTAATACCCATTATTATAGGCAAACTCAACCAAGTGCAAGTAATCTTCCCACTTAGATGACTTATCCATCACATACATTCTCAACATGTATTCAATTTATCAGTTGAATCTCTCTATCTTCCCATATGATTGTTGATGTTATGTTGTGCTAAAGTTCACATTTGTACCAAATCCTTTAAATTACCCCCTCCATAAATTTGAAGTAAACTTTGTGTCTCTATCTGAGACAATTGTCCTAGGTATCCCATGCAACCTAGAAATCTCCCTCATGTAAATTTCTGCAATATTGGTTGTTGTATGAGTTGTTTTTACAGGAACAAAATGAGAAGCCTTTGTCAATTTATCAACCACTACCATGATTGAATCATATTGTCTTATTGTCTTGGGAAATTTAGTTATAAAATCAATGGTTACCAATTCCCATTTCTTCTTTGGAATTGTTAATAGTTGTAGCAAACCCGCTCGGTGCCTATGCTCAGCCTTCAGTCTCTGATATTCCATACATCTGGCAATGCAATCAACAAAATATTATTTCATTCCTAGACAAAAGAATTGGCTTCTTACTATTGAAATTGTTTTCTGGTAACCGAGATGTCTGGCATATGGAACATTATGCATTTCTTTTAATACCAAATTCCTAAGTTCTTCAGAACTAGGAACAAAAATTATATTTTTATGCATAAGTAATCCATCTTCCTTCATCTTTTACATGTAGGTAATGTTGATCTGTGACAACAACATCTAAAAATTTTCTCTTTAAATATGACTGATTCATACTAACAACTGTAGCATGCATGAGATGTATTCTTCTACTAAGTGCATCAACAATTTTATTTTATTTTCCTTTGATAAGCTTGATATCAAAATTGTATTCACTTCAAAATTCCATCCATCTTGTCTGCCTGTCATTCAAAGTTGGTTGTTCAAAAATATACTTCAGACCATTGTGGTCTAATATTAATTCAAATATCTTTCCCATGAGACAATGCCTCCACATATTCAATGCGTGAACAATGGAAGCAAGTTCCAAGTCATGTGTGGCATATTTCCTCTCATATTATTTAATATTTCCAGACTCATAACCAATAACATGTCCATTTTGAGTGAGGAATCCACCAAGCCCTTCCTTACATGCATCTATACATACCACAAAACTTTCATTTGGGTCAACAATATTTAAAACATGTGCAATAGTAAGTAATTCTTTCAACATAATAAAGTTCTCTTCACACTCAGATGTCCCTTCAAATTTAATTCCCTTCTTTTGCAAAGAAGTGATGGGATGAGAAATCTTAAATAACCCTGTTATAAATATTCTGTAGTARCCAACTAACCCCATAAAATATCTGARTTCTGAAACATTCATGGGTGTTGGCCATCCTCTAATGGATGCAATCTTCTTTGGATCTATTGCTATACCTTGTTCTGAAATAATGTGCCCTAAGTAATGGATCTTCRCTTGATGAAAACAACACTTACTAAGCTTGGAATACAACTGATTTTCGATCAGCACATGCAATACCAATCGTAGGTGATGTTCATTCTCTTCCTATGAACTAGAATAGACAAGTATGTTGTCGAGGAATACTGTGAAAAAMTTATCCAAGTAATTTTTGAATATGCCATTCATTAAGCACATAAATATAGCTAGTGCATTGGAMAATCCAAATGGAACCACTACAAATTCATAATGCCCATACTTGGTTCTAAAGGTTGTCTTATGGATGTCTTCTTCCTTGATTCTTCCCCGATGGTATCCCGATCTCAAGTCTATCTTGGAAAATATATTTTCCCTTATTAGTTGATCAAAGAAGTCATCAATTATGGGTAGTGGGTACTTGTTCTTCATAGTGTATTTATTCGACTGTCAAAAGTCAACACACAGCCTCAAAGTTCCATCTTTATTTTTGGAAAAAATTACTGGTGCTTCCCAAGGTGAAACACTTGGACGTATGTACCCTTTGTTCAAAAATTCTTCCAACTACATTTGTAATTCTTTTAATTTTGGTGTACTCATTCTGTAAGGCATTTTTGATACCGGGGAAACTCCTGACACTAAATCAATAGAGAAATCTATCTCCCTTTTTGGTGGAAGCCCTGGTATTTCTTGAAATACATATTCAAATTCTTTTAGTACTGAAAAATATTCAAGGCTTGGCCCCTTTATATTTTCTGGCTCCTCCACATGGGCTACATACAATTGACATCCTTTTCTGAAACATCTCTTTAGCTAGAAGGTTGAAATATCTCTTACAGAGATGGGTCTTGGAACTCCTTTCATAGTGCTTTGTTTTCCTTATTTATCAATACATGTAAATGTCTTGTTATGACAATCTAGGACATCATGATGCTTGTCCAACCAATCCATTCCAATTAGAATGTCACAAGACCCCAATGGTATAGTTTTTAGATCAAAATTAATATTCACACCATTGAGACTTATGGAACAACCTTTGATCATATCATGAATTCTACTTTTGGTTCCAGTAGCTAGCTGAACCAAACTTGATTTTTCAAGCTTATTTTTCTCCAAACATAATCTATCCACTATTTTAGGATCAATGTAACACTGAATTTCTCAGAATCAATTAAAATAACGACATGATAATTAATGATCATACCTTCCACCTCGATCATATTGGATTGGTACTTTGCTTGTTGATCATCTGATGCTGCATAAATCCTTCCCATGTCTTCTACTGTTGTAACCTCTTAGATGTTGTGCATGGTCTTCACTCTATCCTTTCTGTGAGGGAAATCCTTGTACATGTGATTTTATTTGCATCCCCAACATTGGATTGGTGGTCTTCCACTTTTTCCCAAGGAGTATTCTCTCTTGGATTCATCCTTATCATACTAGTTTTGATAATTTTTATTAAGCTCATTTCTATTTAAAGGAGGTTTGAATATCTTCTTCCTCTGATCAAACTTCTCCTTCTTCTTATCCTTCCAATATTTCTGCATGGATTCTCTGCCATGGACTTTCTCATATAGGTATTTAGCCTTCCTGATGGTATCATTCAAATACCTAGGTTCATCATACTGAATCTTCTCTTTATAAAATAATGGACGTTCACTCAAGAACCTATGTATTTTCACCTTCTTATATTTTATAAAGCCTACATACTTTAATAAGCCTAAGAAATTATTCTCATACTCTACCATGGTTTTTCTTCCCAACCTAAGTTCAAAGAAATTCTACATTTTCTTGTCATAGAAGTTCTCTGAGAGGTACTCTTTCTAAAAATACTTCTTGAACTGCTTCCAAGTGATCCTATTCTCATTAATGTTCTCAACTTGCTTCAGTTGGTCCCACCACATTGCATATTTCCCATATAAATGGTAGGTGGAAATTATGGCTTCCAGGTTTGATGAGTAGTTGTGCAATTGAAAATACCTCCTAAGTCCAAGCAACCATGCCTCAACATCATCTTCCCTTTCTCTTTCACCATCAAAGGATGGCGGCTTAGGCTTCCTTAAATCTCCTTGCAAACTGTCCAATTCATGCCTCCTTCTTTGGTGCCTAATAGGAGACACCTCTGGACTACTCATGGAATATTCAGATGCATAAAACTTTATTGTTGAGTAAGGAGGTGAGTGATGTCTATGAGTTCTGCTATCACTTCTTGGATAACCAACTCTTTTGTGATCATCTCTTATTTCATGACATCTTCCCTCTTCTTCCTGCTTCAAGCCATTCTTTGTTTGCCTTTGCAAATGATTATAGATTTGAATCACTTGAGAATTTATCTTATTTTTTTCTCTCATCAGTCTCTCATTGTCTGATTTGTAGCTCTGCACTTCTAGTTTTAGGCTTCTCATAGATTCTATCAATGTTTCTTTCTCCCCTCTAGCCTTGTGTCTGTTGGATTTTGTCTCTGCATTACCAACTCTGATATTATGACCTTTGGCCTCTTTATCATGGCTAGAATATCCCTCTCCTTCTTCCATTTCTCAATTTTTCATTCTTATACTGAACTGATATGTTTACATCCCCTAATTCCGCAAAATGTGCAAGTGACCACGGCTCGAAACCATGGGCTTAATCCTTCCTTAGCACCTCGATCTGTGTCCTTTCACATGGGAGCTTATGCAAACAACATAACCGAGGGTTGGTTACCTCCCAAGCCCTTTTTACCTTATCATGAGATAGACGTTAGGACCAATTTCTCTAGAATTTGGCCTTCGGTTGTTCTTCGTTGTCAACTTAGAATTTTCCTCGGAGCTACACTTTGCCGAAGTCTTCACTAAATCCACTAGCAAGAACCGGACAATCGAGACTTGATCTCCCGTTGAATGGAGGGCCCCGCCCTAGCTAGAGGATTCAATGAAAATCAACGGTTGCAACTTAATCAAATGTTGAGATGGATGACTCTCCGCCAATTCAGAAATGCGGTGCTCCAAGACTCCGAGATATTCAGTTCTCATGTCTCTCGGCTTACCTGGAGTGGTACTCCTCCGAAGTACTTACCCTTCTCCTCATACTGTGTTAAGCCCTAATATTGACTCATTAACCCTTAATTGGGGCATATTACATTAGTAATGTTATTTTATTTATGTCGGCTTTATTCCATTAGTTGTAATTATACCTCCTAGTCTCCTATATATACCAAGGAGACATTTTCATTTGGAATCATCTTGTACTTGAACATTTATGTGGGGTAAAAGGAGGTTGCCCCCTCRAAGAGGTTTATTATTTGAAATTATCTCTTTTTCAAGGTGTTGAGTACTTATTCTRAGGTTTTTCTATGCTATATTGATATTTGGTTCTTAACATATGGTATCAGAGCTCAAGGTCTTGCGGTTTCACTGCTACATCTGAGACACCTTGGAATTTTCGCTATAACTTGTTTTCTACAACATTTTAGAAGGARCGTCTTGGAGGATATTTGGTGGATGGATCAAGGTACGTTGGGTTAAAATTTCATCTCCCGAGGCCTTATAATTTCAGAGATAAAGCTTGTGCAAGATAGGGCTCTGGAATCATCCTGAACTGAGCCGTTGCGTAATTTTCGCTATAAAATTTTTTCTGTAATGTTTCAGATCCTAAAATCTGAAGGATATTCAAAGACTTTAGTAAGGTATCTTTGGTAAGAATTTCAGCTTTTGGGTCATCTAAATTTTGTATATACACCCTGTGGAAGATAGGGTATCTGACTAGTCCTATTGACTAGTCTCAAGAAGGTGTTCCAGGTAAAACAATCATAACTTCTTCCTAGAGTATCCAAATTGAGTGAGACTAGTTTCATTGGATAGTGGATAGTCTGTAGTATTTCTGGTATGAGTTTCAGAATTTTATATCAATTATTTTGTGCGGGGCACGCTATACAAGTGAGATTTCCTGGAAAGGCCAAAAATCAAAAAGTTGTAGGGAAGTTACCATAAATTCCACTTGGCACATCCAATTTGGATCAGACCTGTGGCATTGCAGAGAAGAAATATCAAAGAACTACATAAAATAAAGTTTCATACCCAGAAGGGACGAAACCTGGGAGATACAGTAGAAGAAAGATTGTCTAGCAGAACCACCTCAAAATCAAGGTTCAAAAGTGATACTTGGCCAACATGCAACCCAAAAAGGGAACTTCTACACCAAATAAGCCTCCATACAATCCTACTTGGACTCTTGATTAAGGTGAAGAAATGTGTAGGGACATAAATTATTTACAAAAGAATATAGTAACAAAATATGAACTACAAGAGATGGAATCTAAGTTGGAGGCAAAGATGGATGGTTTAAAGGAGGATATCATGGAAGTATTGAAAAATTTCGTAACAGAGAAGACAACTGAAAGTGAAAATGCATCCCATGAAATTCATGATGAGGACACAAGAAAGGTGAATCAAGAATGGAGAAACTCCAACTTTGGGTTGAAGACCAACCACGTTCCTAAGTTCGATATGAGGAAGTTTGATGGCAAGGACCCAATCACATGGATACTTCAGATGGAGCAATTCTTTGATCTACATAATGTGCCACACACACAAAAGGTACAGATTGCTTCTTTATATTTAGAACCCAATCAATTTGTATGGTATCAATGGATTTTTTATCGCAAAT